>MUZC01004625.1:1769-40559 GCA_002072015.1 Radix auricularia | reverse complement strand
CCCCCCCCCCTGTCATAAACTGTCACACTTTCTTAACACCCACCCTCTTGAGCGTGACGTACTTTATTAATGGACGGCCCCTAATGTGCTTTCAAAGTTCACACAAACAAAAGACACACACCCACACACATACACACACACAATAAAATTTATTTGAAAAAAAAGTTTAACTAAAACTATAGAAGATTACATTTTTATCTTCACTAATTTCTAAATATGTATTTAATTAATTTAGTTTTCTTTTCTTAAAAAAGGAGGGGGTGGGGTTAGTTCGGCGATTTCAGGAACACTAACTCTATTAAGGTGATGTTTAAAAATGTTACTGTTGTTATATTTTGACTAGGGCTATAACTCATTTTTACATATTTGTTTCATTACTCCAGGGCTCTCCAAACTACGACTCTACGGCAACTGGAAACCTTTTAGTTTAAAATAAATGTACTATTTCTACTGGCAATTTATCACAAAACTTAGTAGAGGGGGGCTAGTTTTCGGCCCCCAAACTGCTGTTTGACTGTTAATTCGACCCTTCGGCTGAATACCACTGGTTAATCAAAAATTTAATAGATTCTTTTCTATTAATTATATTTTATAATATACTAGCAGACCCGGTCGTGCGTTGCAACGATCTCAGTAAAAATTACAATTTAAGAATCCAATGAGTGATATGTTTTAAAAACAATTATGCCAGAAAACTACACGGAAGTGTGAAAATAAAAGTCCAAGTTTCATAGCAAGTAGATAAATAAAAAAATAATTTAAAAGCTTAAAAAAATAGAAAAAAAAACTACATTAAAGGCCTATGCTTAAAAATAAGTGATAATTTGTACTCAAGCTATATTTCTCAATATAGTGTAAAATTGCTTGGGGAATTAAATTATTAACGTGTATTACAAAAAAAAAAAAAACGACATTAAGGGCACCAGGGCCCATTCACGACAAGATATAAAGCTCAAAACGATCTCAGTAAAAATGACTATTAAGAAGCGTGCTCTGTTTTAAAAACTACTATGCCAAAAACCTACACGGAAGTGTGCAAAAAAGTCCAAGTTTCCTAACAAATGGATAAATAAATCTAAATATATATAAAGCTTTGAAAAAAATAAGGGGAAAAAACGAATTTAAGGGGCCGGGCTCTAAAATAAGTGATAATTTATTATTTTTTTATCGCCATTGTACTCAAGCTTTGTTTCTCAATATCGTGTAAAATTGATTGGGGGATTAAATTATTAACGCGCATTACAAAAACATTTCGGTACGCCTGCCCCGAGGGAATGGACATTAAGAGTTCAGTTCCTTACAGAAAATACTTATAGACTCTTAAGTTTTTATGTACTAAAATTGAAAAAATCCGTTATTTTCTTAGTAACTTAAGCTAACACTAATTTTTGTAAAGGTAATAAAAAGGAAAAAAGACCACATTTAGGGGCCCCTGTGCCCATTGTGTGCAAGATGTCAATTTCAAAAAGCTGTTCGTTGTAATTCAGTTTCATCATTCATATATATTCCTATAGATTGTAAAAAATTGAATGGGGAATATATCTTAAGCATATACCAAAAAACAGACATTCGGGGCCCCCAGCCAAAAAGTAAAATAAACTTAATTAAAGAAAAGAAAAGACATGATGGGGCTCATTTAAAGCCACATGTAACGTTGAAAACGATGTTCATTTCAATTTGCATGATAATGGATATATTTGTCGTTAATTAAGTATTGAATTGACAAAATCTCTTAAACATTAACCACCCCCCCCTAAAAAATGACAATAGGCACCCCCAGCCCAGATGAAATGGCCATTAAAAATTCAGGACCTTATAGTATTTTAATATTGGCTATCAAGTTTTTTTAAAACAAAATTTGGTTAAGATCCATCAATTTACCAAGTAGCTAGCGCTCAAACTAATTTTCTATTGCTCATATATGCAAAAAATGTCATTATGGGCCACCGGCGCGCCCATGTGTGTTTAATTGATGAAGAAAATTACCTGTTAACTTCCTGGGAGTGTACGCAATAGTCTGCAAAAGTTTTATTACGACCGAATACATGGTTTAGTCAGCTATAAACAGCACCGATGGGGCTGCCATTAGGGGTTAAATGCTCTATGGTATTTTAATATTGGCTATCAAGAATATAATTGCAAAATTTGGTTAAGATCCATCAATATAGCAAGTAGTTAGCGCTTAAACTAATTTTTTTATAGCTCATATTAGCAAAAAAATAACATTATCGGCCCCCGGCGCCCTTTTAGTGTGAAATGGAGAAAAAAAGTAGCCAGTTACCATTCTGGAAGGGTACTCATCGGTAACAAAAATGTTCATGACGATGGGATACATGTTTTAGTCAGCTTTAAAGGACATACACTCACACACACACAATATAGAGATAGATATAGAAGGAAAAACATATTAGGGGACCCCGACCACATTCTGTGCAAGATGTCAATTTCTAAAATCTGTTCATTTTTATTCCGTTTCATTATGAATATATTTATCGAGATTGTTAAAAAATTAATGGGAAAAATATCTTTAAAATTTACGAAAAAGACATTTGGGGCCCCCGGCAACGATGAAATGGACATTAGAAGTTCATTGCCCTCTATTATATTAATATGGGATACTGAGTTTTTTAATACAAATTTTGGTTAAGATCCATTCATTTACTCAGTAACTAACGCAGAAACTAATTTTTATATAGCTCATATTAGAAAAAAATGAGATTAAAGGCCCCAGGGGCCCATTCAAGGCAAGATATAAAGTTCAAAACATCTGTTCATTTCAACACGGATAATAATAGATACATTTATCATTATTTGTTAAGACCTTTAATAATTGAATAGTGAAAAAAATCTTAAACGTTAAGAAAGCAGGTATTTTGGGCCCCCAGCCTCGAAGGAATTGCCATTAGGAGTTTAGAGCCCAATAATATTTTAATATTGACTATCAAGTATTTATATACCAAGTTTGGTTAAGATCCATCAATGTAGCAAGTAGCTATCGCTGAAACTAATTTTTATATAGCTTATATAGGCAAAAAACGACATTAAGGGCCCCAGGGGCCCATTCGGGGCAAGATATAAAGTTCAAAACAACTGTTTATTTTAAGATGGATAATAATGGATACATTTATCATTATTTGTCAAGACCTTTAATAATTGAATAGTGAAAAAAATCTTAAACGTTTAAGAAAACAGGTATTTTGGGCCCCCAGCCTCGAAGGAATTGCCATTAGGAGTTTAGAGCCCTATAATATTTTAATATTGACTATCAAGTATTTATATACCAAGTTTGGTTAAGATCCATCAATGTAGCAAGTAGCTATCGCTTAAACTAATTTTTATATAGCTTATATAGGCAAAAATTCACATTTAGGGCCCCCGGCGCCCCTTAAGTGTTAGACTGAGAAAAAAAAGTAGCCAGTTACCATTCCGTGAGGGTACTCAACCGTCTTAAAAATTTTCATGACGATCGGATGAATAGTTTAGTCAGTTACAACGGACAAGCACACACACACACACACACACACACACACACACAGACATACTTTGATTTTTATATATATATATAGATATGGATCCCGTTAAGTTGCGATTCATTTTTTTCAGTAAAATCGGGTAATTCCCGGTAATTTCATAGCTTTCATGTTTTGAGATGTAACATAGCCAATAATAATCATTCGAGAGAAAAGCCTTAAAATATCAAACGAAATGTACATTAGCAATAAATTTGAAAAGGAAATGGAAATGCTTTCTTAAATTTTAATCGATCAAATTTATTTTAATCGATTAAAATTATAGACAATTAATAAACATTCATTTCCGAAGCCCTAGTTATTAGTAATTTGCAATTTGTCATTTCAAATTCTTTTAAAAACATCATTTTAACTGAAATGTAGAATAAATATTTAAAGAAAAATTAAAATAACAAACCTTATCAATCTTTGGCATTGCTTTTATAATAATGTAGAAAATGCACGAAGTGTGGTTCACCGGTATTCATTGTTATAGGAATCTGGATATGAAATGCATTTCCTCGGATGAGTCGAAACTGTTTATTAAAAGCATAAGATGTTTCAAATTCATATTCTCAAAATAATATACAACGATTGAAGTGTTATTTAGTTTTTAAATGAATGTTTTTATATATAACCTTTCTTTACAAAAAATGTGTTTTATTTGAAATGAAAGTTTTAAGAATATCATACTTTTACCCTATTACGTAGACTTGAATAAAACGGAATGTATGCAAGACACAACCAAATGATAGTTGAACATAGTGTAGCTTACTGGTACATATTTCTTCCTGTTATAACCTCTCTCCCCTTAGTCACTCTCTTTGACCTTTATCTAATATCATAGAGTAGCTGGTGCGTAGCTGAGCTGTGAATTTTTACCACACATCAAGCTTAAGCCAACTAGATAAAGTAATCTGATTCAGATTTATGGTTGATATGCAGGAGTCAGCCAAGCAGAAGAAATAACCCACGTTAGCTTTGCAATAAATCTAAAGTAATAAAACCCTCTTAAATAGCAAAGAAATGACATTTTTTTAAATCATTCATGCACCATTAATTATTTATTTAAAGGCGTATAGATCTATCAAATGTCTTTACGAAACGAAAGCTTTAATCTTTTAAAAACCACAAAATATCTTATTCGAAAACTTTAAAAGAATATGTAATTTAAAAGTTAAAATGAATTTCAAACATTCTTTTAAAAATTGGTTTATCAAATATTTTGGATTAATTTTATGTATTTTAATTCAAAGAAATTAGATATTGATGGAAATATATGCTTTTCCTTAGAGCTGTAATGCTGCAAGCATTATCTTGTTCGAATATTAGGGCTTTGATTATTATATCCATTTTAAAAATAAAAAAAAAATAAAAAAAAAATAAATAAAAAAAAACCTTCATTTACCAACACCATTTAGTATGTAAATGAATAAACAAGATATGTGCATGATGAAACTGTAACAAAAAAAACTTAGCTAAACAATTATTCTACCTGCGGTTTTGTGCTTACGGGACAATTAGATAAGTAGCACACGAAAAACAAGTATAATTAAATTTAAGAATTATATTTGATGAACATAAGTTTGATGCATTGAAATGATTAGTGCAGCAAGTCCTATAGACATTTTTAAAAAAGTAGGCAGGACGGAATCTTAATCCAAATTGATTTGTTATCTCTCAATTCATTTTTAGCGCAATAAAATGTCAGGAAAAAATCTATATAATTAAATCCCCAAAGTTGCAAGAAAAATTTAGGTAAGAATTTTACTCTATAATTATTTTTATTAATAAACGTAAACATAATTTTTACACAGGTTCTAAAATCTAATTTAACACATCTATAACACTATCTAGATTAATGTTGTCTAGTATTTTTAATTCCACTGACATTAAAGCCATGCTGCTAAGTCTTTCTTGCATCATTGTGCTCCTGAGATAGTTTTATTTTAACTTGCATTTTGAGAATGATTTCTCACATGATGCATTAGAAGGGGTAAGAGGTAGCAGTATTGGGATGGAGGTTGCAAGATTTGAGCTCATAATTCCATGTTAAGCGATCTTCCTCAATATGTCAAATGGTGATTGTGATACTGGTTTGTTAATCAAAAGTGCTCGTGCATAAAGGACAGCATTGTATTTTATCAAACAAACAGGAAGAAGTAACACAGTTTTTCATCACCGTGCCATGATCCATTGACTCCAATGGGTGTTTTTGTTCAAGAAACCCAAAGGTATTCAAGTGGTTTTCAAGGCTTTGGAATCTGTCCTTTATCCCCATATGAGATCTGTCCACAACTTCCGTCGCAACACGTTTGAATTGCAGTTCTAATGACTGTCCTAGTAGTCCTACATCAGAAATCAACTCCCAATTTTTTTTTCTTCGTGTTGTTTTGCTTCATAGCATTCGCTTCCTTCTTTTGTCATCCGATGGATTGTGTGATCAGTTTTGTCCATTTTTCATCATTTTGTAGCAAACATGAAAGGTTCTTTATTTCTTCAGCAACTACCCGTTTTTATTTTTTTCCTGAACTATATTGAAAGTGCGCAATAGACTTGACCAGAATTCCAGATACGCAAAATTTCTTAATTTTCCACTGCATGAAGTAGATTCTGGGAACTACTTTTAGTATCCTTTCTATCAATTGTTGATTCAGGAAGTCACTTCAACAGCTTGACGACTTTGTCAAGATTCAATGGAACTGACGGCGTAGTTATTTTCCTTGAGGACCACCTTGTACTATTCTCCTATCTTAGACACTCGGCTCCAACTTCTTTCACTTTGCCCAATCTCTTGGGTGAATTGAAAAATAAATACAACCTGTAAAACAAAGTTTTTGACTATAAATCCCTTTTATAAGAGCTACACGTGCTCATCATGGGGCTTCCCGGAAGACCCTCTAAGCTCTCTGACCCCCTACGGAATGTAAAGTTTGAGAAGCCTATCCCCCCCCCTAGGAGCGGCCGCTTCTAGAAGCGGCCATATGTGCGTCCAGAACACTAGGTCGAAAACGCCTCGCACTAAGTTGACCTCCCGAAGGAGGGGTGGCGCCACCCCAGCAAAGAGGCTCTATGATTAGGACCGCCGCAGTGTCGGGGATCATCAATGATCTACCTAGAGTGTAACCCCTACTGGAAGGTTACCTCAGAGCTGGCGTCTGCTGCGTTCTTAGCGTTTCCTTCTGCTAATTCGTACTGGCGCTCCTGACCCAAAACCGGCACCACTCAGTGGCGTTGCTAGTTAATTGAGGGGGACGATACGGTCGCTTTAGAGTAACATGACCCTCAACGGGTACATTCGTTTTCATTATCGGTATTGCTTCTAATAATAATAATGATAATAAAAAATAATATGATAATTTTATTTAGCGCTATATCCCAGCTAGAAGCCGGGCTCACAGCTCTGTATATGGAAATAACAATACATATATTAATTAAAGAAACATTCATATCACACTAACTACATAAATGACAATACGTTATGCATCAGCTATGTTAATCATTTTAAAAAAATGTTGTTTTATTAATTTTGAAATTGCTTTGCCTTAGATCCTTACAGTGAGTGTAATCATATGTGACTAGCACATAACACCTAACATATCGGACTTGGAATTGCCTGCCAGGAGTTGTCAGTTTCAGATCTACTCGTCTGTCGCGCTTCGTAAATGCCGCCCCTTCTAGTCAGGAGACAACTGAAAATCCTACAAGTGGAAGAAAGTCAGCAGTCGAAAGCCTGCACTCTGCATGGGGCTTCCCGGAAAACCTCCTCAGCTCTCTGGCCCCCTAACGGACGTAAAGAAGCCCCCCCCCCATCGTGTTTATGAGCTCATAGTGAATTTCTGATGACAAAGAATGTGTCTCTACAGATTCCATTCTATGTAAGTGACGTTTCGAAACTTCATCAAATTCTGCAAGAAATATCAAAGATGCTAGTAAAATCCCAGGATTGGTAGAATCCTTGTTTTTTTCTTTGTGGCCACGTAAGCTGAGTTGCTTTTGTTAGGTATTCTAAAGTGGCTGCTACACGCTTTAGAATGTCCATGTAACACTATTGATTTTTAAAAAATGTGCACATGAAGAAAACGTGTTTGACAAAAACAAAGTGATGTATTGACAGTTTTTGGTAAACTTTTAATCAGTTGTTACACGCGTGTTGATATACATAATTTTGAAATACTTAATCGACGAGGACTACAAGCAACAGTATCACTAATTTATATAACAACGTGAATATGAAGATTACATGGCAGTGGCGTAGTATTTAATGTAAAAATTTCGAACACTTCTTTGGGTCACCCTCAAATGGGAGCCCGGGGGGACTTTAAAATTTGTACCCCCTCCCACTCCACTAGCTACGCAACTGCGTAGGACGCAATAATTTCCTGTATAGAAGGAGCGTCTTTACAAGATAAGGTCTGTGCACTTAAATTTGTAAAAAAACGTGTTTAAATAAACTATAACTCTAACAAAAAATGAATGAGAATGTTAAAAGATAACCACATAAGCCTTTTACTTGTGTTTTGTGTTTTTTGAATAAATATTTTGGTAAACAGTGATGAAAGCGCGAACATTAACATTCTTTGTTAAAAATAAAATTTTTAAAATAATTTATTAAAACGTTCTCAAAAATAAATAAAATTATTAAATAATTTAAGTACATATATTTAATTATATATTATGGATTTTGGTAAAGCAGTCGAATCTTGTAGAATGTAGAAAAGGACCTTGATGATCTACAATAACAACATCGATATTCAATTTACACGCAGAAATTACCTATGACCATCTCATAACCCTACCCCTACCTTTTTCTCCTAGATATCCGGTATATATTTATACAATTCAAATATACAAAAAAAGAGATATCAAGAGCTACTAGCTCCGAAACATTATATTCCCCGTCTATTTACGCTTGGCTTAGCGTATCATTCACTGCTTGATCAAAGACTCCCAAAAAGGCTTTCTATGCCGAGCTCAATCGTGGAGCTCATGGATATAATGAAACAATCAAAACGTTACCGAATCCGTCTTGTATCATGGGAAAGTAGTTCGAAATACAAAGAGCACAAAAGAGCTTCAAGATTCATTACTGGAGAAAATTCAAAACTGACAAAGTAACACATTATTTAAATCATGAATCTTCAAAACACCAAAGGGTAGAAGAACAGAGAGTAAGATAATACATAACTTAAACTAGGAAATAAAAACACAATTTAATACAATCCTCATATTATCATTTTTTAAATAAACTTTTTTCGTACTTTTTATGCAGTAAAAACACAAAGTTCTCTTTCTTCCCGTCTTGAATTAGGGCCTGATAAAACCAGAAAGACCAACAATCTATCAATCTTTAAAATTCTGATGAAATGCAAGGCGTGATATTAACCGTGGATACGTGTTCGACGCAAACATATTCTGAATAGATAAAGCGTCTGTAATAGGTATGATAAGCTAAATAGAAAACTAGGTTTATCTGTACAGTTAGGTAATCTAGTAAACGTAAAGACGAAAAGCTGCCAAGTCGGGAAGGAAGTTCAAGAAAAAGCGTCATCTAAACAATCGATAAAACGTTCCGAAAATTTCTTGGCCCACATGCAGACTCACCCAAATGGACATAGATTGCTTTCATAAGTTATTAGCAGATTGGACACCGCCGATATATATTTGACAAACAACAGAAACAGTAAAAGAATATAGAAAGAAAAAAAACCCACCCATTTACTATTTTTCGGTTTACTTTCGGGTCTAGTTTTAGATCGCAAACATTTGGTGCTGGAAATCTGTTGGTAAAATAACTGTAATATCCAGGTGATTGTTCTAAGTTTCCTCAATTTTAAAGTAAAAACCCGTGTGCAAATTTGCACACGATCAACATAAGCCTGTTCTATGGCACCCAGTAACAAAGTCCTTGACAGCTGGTAACTCAGAATAAGCATCGCATTATGGAAAGGAGTTGGGTTCTGACAGATATGTGATTTCAAGATTAAATTAACATATACTTAAAATATTGTCCTAGCATCATATAATTCAAACATGCGTTATAAGGTCAATGATGTAGGGTCATGGGTGTGAGAAAGAGCTTAGGATATTCAAAGACTAAGTAGAATTTTTCGGGGTTTTGAGTAAACTGAACAGACTAGATCAGTTCCTGTATCATGTTGATTTGTTTTTCAAAACCTGGATAGTAATATCGTATATCAGCTCCTGCCTTTCCACCGTGTGCTGTCTAATGAGGTAGAATTAGAATGGAATTACAGCCCCTCCCTCCTGTCGTCCTTAAATTGATTTTGTATCGGATTTGAAATAGTCTTTAAATCCTACTTTCTGATTTTCAATCATACACATTGCACAACTAAACTTTTTTTCATCCTCACGTGGAGGTTATGGAGAAAAATCAAATACAATAGTTGTTTTTTTAAATGTTATGTGCTCATTTTAAATTCGAAGTCATAATAATCTATTTAATTTTGTTTACTCCTGTTCACATGATGATATTATGCCGGATCGCACTAAGCCAGGAGTGCGCAACCTGCGGTCGTACTGCCGCATGCCGGCGTGAGCACGAAAAAGTGCTGACATGGTAATCTGTTTAAATTATAATAACCTGCGGTCAAAGTTGTAAACGAAATATCGAATATTCATTTAATCTCTTAAGCACTTGTTATTGCGGAACAAATTAAGACTCCGACAGCTGTAGCATTAGCTGCTGTGTTTGGTGCTCATATACATACATTGTAGCTAATTAGAGCTGATATGAAGCGCGCCGAAACCTTGTGTGGCGTACATTCGATGTTTTGTGCTTTCTCTGTGTAATACGTCAGTCAATTTCAGTAGCTGCTATTGTACACACAAATACCCAGAGGTCTGTGTACATCACTCTTAGCTGGCAACTGCACCAGAAATCCAGAGACATTCTTGGCGTAGCAGTGAATAAACATAACAGTATTAACGGTGAAAATGGTTTAATGAATATGATTAATTGTATCTTAGTTAGACAGCTTGTATACTTCGTTACCGAATAATATTATCCGTGCCGCCTTACTGCTCATCATGTCGATAAAAAGGAAAAGAACATTGGAAGAAGAGAAGCGGAGCTTTAATGTACAATGGGAGAATTCTTTATGAGAGACACAGAGAACCATGTTGTGAAAACTGTCAAAAGGGACAATGTCAAACAACATTTTTCCCGACACGTATCACACAACTATGTACAGTTACAAGGTGATCCAAAGGAGATCTACATTGATAATCTAAAGAGATATGCTCGACGAAAGACCTTGGTCAGGTCTGTTTTTTTTTTAAGACTTCAAATTAATGCAGAAATGCTTTCTATCGAGTGGCCTATCGTGTTGGTGTTGCTGAAAAGACCTTTGTTCTGATGGGATATTCATGAAAAGTTGTGTCGATGATGTTAATGCATTCACCGGGGTAAGAAAACGAATTATTCTTTTGTTCCTCTGTAACGCGATACAGTGCAACGTCGTCAAAATAATATTACCGAGCAGCTGAAGCTCTCCATGCAGGTAAAGATTAACAAGGGGAAAGTCTATTTGCACTGACTGTTGATAAATCTACGGACATTTCAGATTCAGCGCAGCTACTCATATTCATTCGCTCCCTGTCCCCAACATTCGAATTATGTGAGGATCTGCTCTTCATGGAGCCCCTCGTTACTCAAACTCGAGGAAAAGAATATTTTGGAAGTTACAAAAGCTTGCATCGACTCCCACGTTCATCTGAATATGGTCATTACCGTGATCATTGAACACAAGATCGGAAAATCTTGCTATTTTGCTTACCATAACTCGGGACTGCTGATTTTCTTCCACATGTAGGATAGGCAACAATGCCATTGACATAATTTTGTTTAGAAAATTATAATGAAAAATGTTTTAAAAATGAATTTATAAGAGGATTATATTTTAAAAAAATATTTAAACTTTACACACGAGTAAATAAATGTAATGTAAGTTGAATTATCATTTTATTTTCCATTTTGTACTTCAACTTCAAATTTAGATTTATTTTAATTTGATGGGACATTCAAATTTCTGTATTACTTAAGCAATGTAAGTGGGGCTGGGCTACCTGTATTTTAAAAAAATTAGTTGATTTTCCTTCGTAAGTAAAATTACTTCCGTTTTTATTTTTATGATGATGATTATTATTTTTTTTTTTTAAAAAGCTTATCATTAATAATAAATTTATTTCCTTTATCTTACACAAACATTTTATTTTCTTGTTTCAAGTTATAAGTTTTCTAAGAATTTCTTTCAATTTGGATCTCTTTTAGGAGTAAATATAAATATGTAAGTAACTCCGACTAAAAAAAACATTTTAAAATGTATTGGATAAAAGATGAGGCTTTGCCCTTGCTCCTAAGCCATATCTTGTTTCATAACTATAAATAGTTGCGTGTATCGACACGAATGTAACCATTTATTGTTTTTCAAATGGACTAAGGTAAGCTAAACTGCATCTCATTGTGATATTTATTCCTATTTCCTTTTTCGTATTGCATTAAGATAATGTGTATGTGCTTGTGTTATGGTAAATGAAATGTCAGCTTACAGTATTAAATATTAAACTACTAATTAAGCTTTATTTCTTTTATAGATGTTTAAAAAGATTGCCCAAAATGCGATACAATTTAGGAACACTATCATTTAAAAATAGAAACTTTACTATGCACAGTCGTACTAGTTGCATTAAAAAGTCCTTTATTCTAACCTGGCCAGTGAAATGTGAACGGTCCATTGACTTTGTGTCCTCTGCTCTCTATATTGCCCAAACAGCCAAGGTCAGAGAAAGGTCGTACGCATTTGACACTGTTTACAGATATTTCAAGTAGCAAGGTGCACTTCGGGGCCTTGACAAAGTGCAGAAAAGTTGTTTTTTTTTACTGTTTGTAATTTCGTGCATAACAGGGATATAGATTTAAGTGTCATTTCAAATTGTTCAGTTTCCATAAGTGATAGGGTCAACAGCACAATAGTATATGTTTCTACGCTTCGTGAGGAGTAGAGAGGGAAGCTCTACTTCAAATCTTGCATAAATAAACTTTAGAAAAAAATGTTGGTTGCATAATCTTTTTTTTTAAAAAAGACATTTTACATAAGCATCCCAGTTACATCATTTTAAAATTCCATGACAACTTTGTTTCATATCATTGGCTTTAAATGGTGGGTTTACATCAGTGAATCACCAAAAGGTTTTGGGTATATTTAAAGAATATGCCCTAGTTAAGTCACTGGTTCTAAACATGAGGAATACTGCCCCGACGTAAATGATAAAGAAACAGAAGGGGCGATTTAAAATTAATAAGACAGTTAAGATATAGTTTCATTAATTTAAGAAAGTTCAGACCTAATGTACTATANATATATACAAACATATATATGTTTTGTAACGAACCTCTGTACTCGTGTGACTAATATCTCTACATTCACTCTATTCTTCTTTACTAGTCTCGCTGATAGGACGATTATTACTACTTTATGATTCATCTTCTTGACTTTCGACATACACTCTAATCTAACTGTCCCTAGCTGTGTCTAACCCAAGTCTCAGGTTCTCCATCCCTGAATTATCTGAGTCCCACTCCTATCTCGAGTGTGTCAGTCTCAGTGTCCAGTTCTCATGACTGCGTCCTCTCAAATACCCGTCACCCCAAATTTCCATTGTCCGAAGTCATCTGTCAATCATCTGGAACTACCCCAAGATAAGACGGGGGTGGGTCAGGCTTGAGATAACCCGCTCTGGTCTCTGATAAGCACAATTCATGTGTCAGCTGCTTCGACCTGTATCCAGTTGTCGGCGTCTATTCATCTATTAAGTTACGGCCCATGTTCACACCTTCGGCCCAGTCCGGCGGATTCCCGTGGTTAACACCAGAGCTAGACTTTTGGTCAGCATGATCAGACGTTGTCTTTGCTCCTACATTGGAGGAGTGCGGGCACCAGGCCCCGCGCTTACCTAACGCCGCCACTGAATACATTTAATAGTCAGGAGAAAAAGAAAATAATATTTTCCTGATATATTATATAGAGGATTTTCCTCCCAATTTTTATTTAAAAGTGATTTAGCAACCTCGCAAGACATTGGTACATGGTCAATGTTGTGTATGCGTTTAGTAAAGTGCCGAACATCAAATCTTTGTATTTCAGTTTTGTTTAAATTCTGATGCAACTTCTGTTCCAGGCATGTCGAACAGTCTTACAGTCTTACAGTCTTTCAGCAAAAATGCTGCACCAGCTTTCGAGATATTTACGTTCAATGTTGGAATTCTGAGACAATGTGCTGCCCAGATAGAAAAGTGACTGACTGCGCTGATTATATTGTCATATTTTATAATTTAGTTTCAATGTAAGGTTTGCCTGGGGCTGGTTGATAGAAATCTTCTTTCTTCTTTTTACTAATGGTGAGTCAATTGTTTGAGCATGCAATGGTAAAATTATCTACACTACGTTACAAGTAAGATTCTGAGCCAGCGTTGAGTGCACAGGCGTCAGCTAATAGAAGGTCCATGGTTGTGACTTACTTGACACCTGGTTCTGCTTTATGCCTTCTTCCATTAAACAAGCGACTATTAGTGCGATTTCTAATGTCCAGTTCTTCATTGATATCCCTGAAGTCTTCAGTAAGAAGGATGATAACATGACACAAAAGAGTAATGAGACCAGAACACAACCTCGCTTTACACCATTAATAACTGGGAAGAATTCAGACGCCACTCAGTTGTCCTAGACCCGAAGCTGCATGGCATCAAAGAACTGCCTTACAATGGCTATACGCTTTCTTTTTTAACCATAATTTGCCATAAAATTCCACATGCCTTCTTTGCAAAATGTATCAACGGTTTTTGTCAGGTGAATAAAATGGCGAAGAGGTCAAAATCTGTTCTTGTCACTTTTCTTGTATCTGCCTTGCCGCAAACACCATGTCGTTGTCCCACATTCTTTTCGGAATTCTAATATGCCTTTCTGGTGAAAGTCCCTGATCACGATGTGGATTTAGGTGATTCAGAAAATTCTTGCAAGTAATTATCCTGCAACTGATAGCAATTATATACCACGGTGACTATCACAGGCTTGACTGTCCATTTTAGCTTGTACAGGTGAACTATAGAAACATTTTGAAATTCTTGGGGATTGACTCTTGCTGCCATATCAATAAGAAAATGAGTGATATAAGCTGTGTTTATGTACAAATAAAATCATTTTAATGTTTTAAATCATTTATTGAAAAATATTTATAATTTCACATCGGATGAGTATACATAATTACTTTGAAGTAGATTAATGCCTGAAATTTAAAAAGGGAAAAGAAATAAGGAACAAATAAGAAATTCAGTTATCAGCAGCCTTCCATCTCGCAAGACTATGGTGCATCATCGTTGGTTCGGGTTGTATTTCCTCGCGTGGACGTGCAGATCTTATACTAGAATGACATTCCTTACAACATTTTTTGCACACGAGTTTTGTGCTTTCCCATGTTTAGGCATTTCTCCTAGCTCTTCTGTCTGTAGCCTCCTCCATCCTTCGCTCCTCGGCTACTATGACGATCTCTTTTACAACTGTGTGCCACGTATATCGGTCTTCTGCCTTACACTTCCAGTCGCTCATGCGTATTTTAGATGCTTTCATGTCCCTTTTGCAGCAATCTTTAAATCACAGACGTGGGAGACCTGTCTTCCTCTTTCCCGATGTCAGTTCTCCAAACTGCAGGTTCTTTGGTATGCGGCCAGGGCTCATTCTTTTTACACGTCCTAGCCATCTCAGGCATCTTTCAATAAGGATTGAGAACATGCTTTAGGTATTTGCACGCATCAGAACCTCACAATTTGGCACTTTGTTCAGCCATTCAATGCCAAGAATGAGACACAAGCACCTTAAGTGGAAGCTGTTCAGATTACGCTCAGGGAATGTATACGTGCTCCATGTCTCGCACCCGTAAAATAGCGTACTGATGGCCCAGGCTCGATAGGTACACAGTTTGGTTTTCTCCGTTAGCTGGATGTTTTGGCAGATTGTTTATTTAGTTTAGCCATTGTGGCTGCTTCCTTGCCAATTCTACTGTTTATTTCGTCCTCCGTGGATAGTTTATTGGTTACCTTGGAACCCCAAGTAGGTGAAGCTGTCAACAACCTCCAAGTTTTTATTGTCGATATTGATGGTAGGAGGAGAGTGTGTGTCTTGGGCCATGATGTTTATCTTTTTAAGCTGATTTTCAGACCCAATTCTTTACAGGCGTCGGAGAAGCTTGACACTAGTGTTGAAGACCCGTTTCTGTATATGCTATCAGTGCCGCATAATCCACAAAGAGTAGCTTACAAATTAGGACATCTGTCATTTTGAATAGAATCAAGTGCTTATTTAAATTTTGAGGCAGTGTGTTTATTTCGATAAAAATTGCATTCTCAAGGGAAAAGGTCACTGATGTAAATTATATCTGTTAATTGTTTGCATACATGATAAGGAAATATATTTTTACTTTAAATATTGCACTTTCCTAAATATTTACCTGCGATGCATCATGGTAAATATTTGCCGCAGAATTTGAGTATCCTGGATACACAATGTAGGATTGCTGATGTGTTTTTTTTTTAATTTTAAAAACTGTGAGTTGATGGAAGTGAGCAGTAAGAGACCAATACGATTCTTTTAATAGAGCTACCAGAGACGACACTAAAAGCAACCAAAATTACCAAGACAAGAAAAAGGAGTGGTTTAAAGCAGTAGTCCACGGACCACTAGTGGTCCGCGAATAGTGGTCCGCGAAGATTTGCCAGGTGGTCCGTGAGAAAAGCATGAAATTTACGCACTGTAGGAGTAATCGAGAAAGACTAGCAATAAAAGAATTAACGCAGACTTAAATATATTTCTGATCTGGCCATAATGGTTTTTAATTTTATCAAGCTCGTCAATTAAATTCTCGTCTCCTTGATTTCTTATGCTCGAATATGAATCTTGAACGTTAACAGTTACTAATGTATACTGAAGTTCGCTGGTTATCTGACTGTTTTAATTACGCGATGACGTAAGAGATTTTCATGTAGAAATAACTCAAAGCTTGTTGATAATTTGAACCATGGCTAATGGATTGCTGTTCTGGCTTACTTTTGAAAAGCTCAATAAACTTAATTCCACTCGGCAAGGAAAGCAGATACATTATATGACTCTCAGTGACAAAATGTCTGCTTTTACGAAAAAGCTTGATCTTTGAAAAAAAAGATTATTTCAAGGTAACTTTGAGATGTTTGATAAATTGTACGAAATCACCGAAAATCCAAAAAATGCAGAAATAATTTTTAGTAGTGGCCCGTAGCTAAGGCACATATTTTTCAAGTGGTCCTGATATCTCAAAAGGTTGAAAACCACTGGCTAACAGAATGGTTAATACGCGTCCCTTTGCTGCATGCTGTGACTCTTTAAAAAGATAAATCGTACTTCCCCAATTCTCATGTGGAGGGAGTAAAGTGGGAGAGGGGGAGGGAAGGTCTCTCTTCTCACGGGCTTGTATCGGAGTGTCAAAGCAAGTTGGATTCCTTTCATATGAAACATCAGACACCGCCTTTCTTTCCTGTCCATCTGTGATAAAACTTGTTGCTCAGTAGGATCAACTGTTAGAAAAAAAAACACCAACAAAATGCCCGAGAAAATCTAGGTTCAGTATATTATTTATAACCGGAAATCCAAAATTAATTTATCCAGCTACTTACATCGACTGTAAGGAATCAGCTGTTGAGTGAAATCAGAAAAGTACTACGGTATCTTACTTGACTCCAAATGCTCTAGGACACCGGAAAAGCTTCCTCAAGTCATCAGATTTGTGGATGTGGATTTACAAACTAAAAAGTAACTATCAAAGAATCATTTTCAGATTTTGCACAGATATATTCCAAAGACGCAAAAAGCCTTGAAATAGTTACATAGAGCAACTGTAATCTAATAGTATACCACTATCCGACTGTCGGTCACGATGTTATAACAATGCTTCTGTAATGACCGGGAATGTATCCGGCATTCAACAGCGAAAATGTGCTAGAAATCACAGAGCATTGTTCATCAACTGTGGCAACCACAGCTTAAAATTTAGCAAGAGTACACTCAATTAAACACGATCCAGTTGTTATCACGTTTTTTGGAACAGTTGAAAGTATAAATTTATGTTTTCTCCCTTTCAACAACTCGTTGGGAAAAAATTAAAAAAGAGTTGTGCCAATCACAATGAAGAGGGAGTCTGAAACACGTTGAATTGCACGATCAGAAGCTGTTATAGCAATTTATGAAGGACTAGATGACATGGCAGGGCTGTTGGAAAAATTATCAGAACATACAAATATGACGCCTGACACCAGAAGTGATGCAGAGGCTTTGCTGGTAGGTATATAAAACTTTATCTTCCTTGATTTTAAACATTTCCGGAACATCATACTTGATAAAATTGATAGTGTCCAAAAAAAGGTTCCAGAATCCTACAGTGAGTTTCAAGGAAGCTTAATCTGATCTTGAATCGCTTGAGCAAGAAATTGTCAACATTCGTGTTAATTTGAGCCATATTGCGCTAGACAATAGGAAAGAAGATGCACAAGTTGGAGAATTGAGGTTGACAGAAGATTAGTCGACATCGGAGGATGCCTTAGAGAATTAAAAAGAGATGCAGAACTTTCTCCATAAGAAGAAATTGCACCTGCTATGAACAGCGAAATTGATAAACTCCAACAGGAGATATCAATACGGATTTTACGCCTTAAACAACCTAAACAACAAATTTGGATTTTTACTAGACGTCAAATCTCTTCTTGCTGAAACAAAAGTCGATACGCTTCATTAAAATTGCTTAGATTTGGCTAATTTCTACGAATTGTGTACATAAATCAAAGTCTAAAAAAGGATTGAAGTTCTACCGGAAACTACTTTGGATCTTCTCGATTTTATTGTTTCATATGGAGATGACGTATTTCCGAATCTGCGCATTTCACTTCAAATACTTCTAAAAATTGCTCTTTCAACTAATAGCTGTGAGCGGTCCTTCAGCAAAGTAAACCTTATTTTGTCTTAATTACGTGCTTTAATGGATCAAGATCGTCTAGATGATTTTGCACTCCTTAGCATCGAAAGAGAACACTTGAGAATATCAATTTTAACAGCGAGATTGACGACATTCAAATCAAGGAAGATCAATCTATTTTAGATTATGTCTATTCGAGTCATGTATAATTAGTAGAGTTTTTTTTCCAAATAAATTGTTTATAATCATATAGAGAATTATTCGTCTGTATTGTATTTCATTAAAATATCATTTGCTTCAAAAAATGAACCATATAAACCATAAATTTCAAATTTTTCTTGGGGGCTCAGTGAGCCCCCAGAATTTTTTGGTCCGTCAAGGGGCGCAGAATTTGTGTCATGCCCCCTGGCGCACGTGACCCTAGCTACGCCACTGAGTATCCACTCCTCATGTCAGCTGGTTTAAAGGAGTTCGCAGACAACAGATCACAGTAGTTGAACACAAGACAATTAAATCAATGCACGCACTGATCGCACTGAAACTGAACCAGTAGACAAGTAAACACAAGTAATACGAAATAATTTTAAATACAAATTGTATTTTGAATGTTTTAAATACTATTTTTATGGAAAACTTACCGCCCGCATAGTCATAAGATAATTTATAGATATATGTGAAATAATAATTTGATTACGAACTAATAGACGCAGAGGGGCCCAAATTGTCTTTTTTCCTTATATTAAATTATTTTAAAGTTTTTAAAATATTGTATACGAGACTAATGGAAGGATCTTAACCAAACTTTGTACAGATAATCTTTATAGACTCTGATTAAATAGCGTGTTGAGCTCGTAATGTGAATTCCTTCGGGGCTGGAATCCTTAAAACAGTTTGTCTTTGTTTTCGTCAACTTTTAAAACCGTATGTACCATTCGATTTTGCACAATCTTGAAAAATATTGATGACTATATTCATCATGATCCTGATATAGATTAAAATCCTCAGAGTTTTTACACCTACGAGTTGCACCGTTTAGGTCCGAAGGGCTCATAATGTCGTTTTTTTCCTAATATAAACTTTATAAATATTATTTCAAACATGGTTTACCGGCATCATTCATCCAATCAATATGAAACTATGTGAAATTGTTGACAACACCTTCAAATACGGTTCTGGCAAAAGTTCGCTGTTGTGGTTAGAAGCACTCGCATGGTTTAGGACTCAAAAATGTCGTTTTTTAGCGCATTTTCGAGAAGTCGAATGCGCTATTGCACCCGTTTTGTCCGTCCGTCCGTCATCACCCTTGATCTCAGCATCCATAAGTCCTAGACCCATGAGGTATATATGTTTTTTGTATGTCCTGACCTGCCATTTGTGCATCAACACTCAGTTACTCGATCCGTTAAAAAAACCCGTTAAAACTACCAAAAAATATTTCGAATCGAGAGGTAACACTAGCGCAGGGAACGGCCGCCATTGCCGGAAGTCGAATGCATAATTCTGCAAGTATTGAAGAGTGGTGCGAAAGGGTGCAAAAGAATTAGTTGTTTTTTTAGTTGACGTCATTAGAATATGTGTAAAAGTTTAGAGAGTTTTACGTCATCATTTGTGGTGACTTGTAGTTAGATTAAAGAGAAAATAATTTTTTTTTAAATGTAAAGAAATGACTTTTAAATAATTTTTTTTCAGGTATATTCATTACACAAGAAAATTCATAAAAATATGTCTAAAATCTAAACACAATTACTGATAACTACATAATTCTGATATCTAACATAAGTACTGATACATAATACGAAAATGCGCTAACACGTCCTGAATTCCAATAGGGACCAGGCTTAACATGATTTTTTACTTAAATGATCTATTTTTAAAATATTTAAAAAATTGACTACTGAGATAATGGAAGAATGGGGACCAAACTTGGTACAAAAATACTTGACGGCCAGTATTTAAATACAATTGGGATTTAAACTCCTAGTGTCTATTCCTTTTTCGCTATAAGCCAAAAAATATTTAATTTTTAATTTTTATTATTTTTGTAAACTTATATGAAGACGTTATTCCCTATTCATTTTTATACGCTCTTTACAAATATTAACACACATATTCATCGTATTAACGCTTGAAATACATATGTTTTTGAATTTTACATCATGCATCATTTGGTCGCGGGGGGGGGGGGCTTTTTTGTTAAATGATAAAGGCCTTATAAATATTATTTTTTCAACCTATCACCCTGATATTTTATAAGTACAATGGCCATATGTTGTTGTTTTTTTAACACTATTTATTATATTTTTCTTCTTTTTACTTTTGTTAGCTTTTTAAAGATAATTTCATTAATCAGATCAACGTGAAACTTTGGACGTTTTTTTAAAGTAGATTTCCACAAATGTTTATGGCATAATTTAGTTTGTTGAAGGTTTAACCCCAGCGTTTACTTTTGTATCAATCAATTAATGAAGCCTTATTTTTTTGTTTTTATTCCACAAGTAGTTGTTTATCTTGTACTCTATTGGATAAAGAACGTATGGCACTCCCCCCCCCTCAAAATTACAATACTACTTGCCCATTAACGCAAATAAACTACGTTAACCATGTTATAAATGAAATATAGTTTCTAAAAGACTTTAAAGTAAAGAAACGAAATGAGTCATTTTTTAAAGGTTTTAAGAAAGTCTGCACTTCGTATTTAGACAATAAAAAATTGTAGAAAAAGTGTAGCTAAAAATAAAGTCTTGTATTGAAGCGCTTCTTAGAAAGTAACCGTACTTATTGAACATCTTTGTAAGTGTTTCGATTTGGAAATGATATTAAAATAGAATGTTGAACTTAAAGCATCGCAAGCCCATGCATACTTAATACTTCACCAATAATATTGCCATATTTTCAACAAATTAATAAACCTTTTGAGGCAGAGAAGCCCCTCTCAAAAGCGGGGGTAACTTTATATATATATATATTAGGGCTGCGGAAATTACCGATTAATTTCTCTATTAATCGGTAAAAACTTTTATCGATTAAAATTATTTTAATCGATAAATTATGGATTAAATTGAAAAGGTTGTTGTAAATATTTTTTCCGATTTATTAATAAATTATTAATTATTAATAATTAGTAGTAGTTTGCTTTTTTAACGTACAAACTTCTCCATTTAAGAAAAAAGTTTTCCTAAGTGTAAATTTTAAAATAAGCTATTATATTTAAATTTAAAGAATGTTTATTGCAAGTTTTTGTTACTTCCCTTGAAATTTTCAATTTAATGACGTCATACATCTTGTTTTTATTAATCAAAATTATCGATTAATTATTCGGTAATTTTTCAAAAGTTAACAATTAAATTTAAATTAATCGATAACTG
This sequence comes from Radix auricularia, assembly GCA_002072015.1. NCBI lineage: Eukaryota > Metazoa > Mollusca > Gastropoda > Lymnaeidae > Radix > Radix auricularia. Next base: position 18,673 of record MUZC01004625.1, on the reverse strand, counting down.
CCCTAATATATATATATTTAGCCTATATATATACCTGGAGAGGAGAACGGCGCCACCAAGGTCTACCAAGCCTCGAGAAAGTTCTTATGGAAACATTAACGACCATGAGGTTATGGGACACACACACAATATATATATATATAACTATGTCTGAATCAGAGTGTTAGTGAACAGAGGTAATGTTATTCATAAACATGAAGATCTGCTTAACGCTTGAATGAAATTGATTAGGTTGCTGAACAGCGCTTGCATCATAAGTTGAATCTTGCGGTTATCAGGTCGTGCATGTCATGCATGAATTAACTTGAAGTCTAATAACCTCAACCTCCATTGACATGTGAAATGGGATATGATAAAAACCAACCATAATGTAAACATCTAAAAGATAATACGGGGCCTTCTAATACATTGCCATGCTTTTGTGTTGTTTTTCTGAACTCTTTTGTGATTTGAGTTCAAATTAAGAATCGTTACTCCTTCTTTTTTAATATAAATATATTGGTAAAGAATAGATGAACATGAAACCATGTGTACGATATAGTGTGATTCTATTAAGATATTGAAAACACAAAAGGAAACATAAAATTCCGGGGTCAAATACTTACATTATACAAACTCATGAGCATAGTAGATTTTAAAATAGAATATTAAATTATATTTAATTATGTGTATTATCTTTTCATTGTTTGTGACATTTTCCTTAAATTATACGTCTATCATAAAATTTCACAATAAAAATTATATTTTAAAAAACTTTTCTTTGGTGTTCCAATACCAAATTCTTCGAAAATGTATTTTCTTTCCTAGAAATTGTATAGTAAATATATAAAGAAGCCAAGGTCTTAGAGAGCTAAAATATATTTGTTTTACCTTTAGACATAAAATATTCGTGATTTATTTCAATTATAAGAATTTTAATTTTTCAATTTCATCAGTTAAGAATTTAAAGCTTACAGTATGCAATGTTAAAAAAGGGTATAAACAAAATTACCTTCTCCCATGTCCTTGAACCTTTTTACACATGGTAGATTCTTGTAAATTGGCTCTGATAAATTCACTTTTTTCTAACGCAGTTTTTAAAAAAAAAACATGTGAAGAAATCTGAACATAGTATATTTAAGATATTGAAATGTTTTAATGATCTGACGTTAGTGGCCACTCAACTAGAAGCACCATTAAGTACTAACCAATACGTTTTGGATGATAAAAATACAAACCATAATAGTCTGTAATTTATTTGCATATAGTTCTATCTCTTTCGAAACATATTTCTCATATTACTTATTGTGCCAGCAATAGAAACTGATGAAGTAAAGCAAAATAAGAATAGCGACATGTGGAATTCTTCGCTAATGCACTACTTACAATCAGGGGTAGCCTGGGTAGTCCAAGCAGATCGGGGGGGGGGGCTAAAAGCGGCCCTATTTTCATAACTTTTATTTTCCTTGTCCATTTTTTCAATCCAAAGTTCTGTGGATTAACACAAGCAATATCTATGTACAATGACTCGTAACTATCAAATCGCTTTTCAATAGTATTTACAATTTTGTCCATGATTCAATTATGAACTTCAATGCGAAATCTTCAGCTGCATTATTTCCTACTACCTTATGCGTTTTTTTTTTTTTTTTTTTGTAAAATATTTTTCTGAAAAAAATTGTCCTCTGTGGTAATTTCAACAATCTCTTCTTCAAACTTGTTATTAGCCCAGGAATATTTTTTAATATCTTGACAGTACAATCTACATTACGATGTGAATGCGGTGCATCCATTCCGGTGGTTTGTAAAGCATTAGATAACGATCATGTGTGCTGGAATATTCTTAAGTATAGTTTTGTAGTGACAACCATTTCAAACTTGAAAAAAAAACGTATCTTTTAATGTTTGAGCTGTATCACTTATTTTGCTTTGTATACGTCTGATTATGTTAGTTCTTGTAACATTAAATTAATTCAATTAACAATTATGAGTTTGGATCATCAAAATTTCCGAATACTTTTTTAACGTACTTTCATTGGCCGACCATCGAGTTTCACCAATAATTTTTAATCTTTGGTGTCTAGATTTCTGTTGAGGATCCACCCCAACTAAAACAGCAACTCTTTTATGCGATTCTCTAAAATACAACGCACATGGGTTAAGCAGTTGAAATTAGCTAATTGAAGAGGTCGTGGTTGGAGTGGTATCACTTAGCACAATATTCAATACATGTGCTTAGCACCAGACATGAACATATAATAATAATAATAAATAATAAATTGATAATATATATAGCGCTGTATCCCCGCAAGAAGCCGGGCTCACAGCGCTTTACATGGAGTTAATAACATGCATATATTAATTAAATAAACATTCATATCATTGAACTTGAACTGTCCCCTAACCCGTCGTTGTGGCACCATTTTGAGATGCACACTATCTCACGCCATGCGTCACGGTCCTATGCTGCCTTCTGGGAGTCGCTAAATGACAGGCCGGTCCACTCTTTGATATCGTCCTCCCATTCCTTCTTTCTCTGCCTCTTTTTATTTTTCCCTGGACTGTGCCTTGCAATATCATACTAACCACATAAATGACAATACGTTTAACATCAGCTACGTTTATCATTAAAAAGAAATGTTGTTTCATTAATTTTGAAAATAAATTTTGAAAAGATACATCTTAAGTTCAGCCTTGAAGGACTTAGTAGTTGAAATACTACGGATGTTTAATGGTAGAGAATTCCATTGTTTGGCTGCACAGTGTTTTAGTTCGTGTCATAGGAACACAGAGAATGCGTGGGTCTGCAGAAGAGCGTAGCTGACGACTTCGTGTGTAGACCGACAAAAGTTCAGTAAGATATGAAGGGCATGAGTCTGAAAAGAAGTTGTGACACAGAACAGCCAGTTTGTAATCAATTCAGGCTTGTATGGGTAGCCAATGGAGTGAGTAAAGCAATGGCGTAATATGGTAATTTTTTTTTTTTTTCAGAACTAATCTGGCAGCTGAATTTTGAACTCTCTGTAGTTTTTCAATGCATTGTTTTGGCGCACCTAAAAGAAAGAATTGCACTAATCAATACGAACTAGAACAAGAGCACAGACTAGATTTTTTTGTTGCACTAACTGAAACTGTTCAGTAATGACGTATTGAGCTGATATGATTAATGGCAGTATAGGCAGAGCAACAGATGTGATTGATGAAGTTGCTGGTAGACATGTCGTCAGAAAAAATGTAGCCAAGATTCCTAGTCGATGTTTTGAACAGTGTTTCAAAACTAGCCACCTGAATAGAATTCGGAAGAGTCAAAGTACTGCGTGATTTATTGTTACAGAATAGGAGTGCTTGTGCTTTATTATCATTCAGTTTGAGCTTGCTTAAAGTCATCCAAGACTTTACCTCACCAATGCACTCCTGCATAATATGAACAGAGGACCAATATAGAGATTTTCTCACTGTCTAGTGCGAGAAGGGGGTCGTTTGTTATCTTTAACAGGGTGGCTCTGTGCTGTGAGAAGGACTATATGCCGACTGATTGGGACTGAATGTTGTCGTTAAGATTTGAAACATGCTGTTTTAAGAAAAGTTTTTCAATGACCTTAGATACAAATGAAATATTGGATACAGGTCGATAATTGTTTCAATTGTTTTGATCTAACCCTTGCTTTTTTAGCAAGGGTTTTATTACAGCAGATTTAAATAACGTTGGAAAAGTACCAGATGTTAGACTCACATTTACAATATGTGTTATTGTTGGGAGTAAAAGATCTAATGATTCAACAAATAATGGAGTGGGGATTGGATCAAGACAACATGTCTTTGGTTTAGACTTTAGAATAACAGCTTTGACCTCATTTTCCGTGAAAGGCTGAAACATTTCAAAGCTTGACTTCACCGCAAAAGAGTTACATTGTTGTTGAGTTCCTCCCCACCTCAATTTTAGAACCTCTGCATTTTTAAAAACCGTTGAGGGTAGGGGTAGGTCCATCAACGCAACAGGGACGCTGTCCTTGAGATGGACAAAGATCCATGATGGACCATGAAATATTCCATAGCATTAGTATAGGTTAGGACGTGGAGGTTGGCCGAACGTTCTCGAAGCCATGCATGTCAGCGCGTGATTAACAGTTGGTACACGCCACTGACCAATCAGATGAGAACGCTTCGGTAACCCACGCGAAAGTAGACCCTTTATAAACGGTAGAAAAACTTTACACCAGCCTCTATCTCAGAAATTCGGAGTACACCAGGTCTGCGGGTGTGACGAACGAATACGAGTGAGCCTAGCTGAAGTCTGTTCAGGTTTGAGTTAACTAGACTTAGATAGGCAAATGTATTTGTATAGGTAGTATAGGTATTTATTATATGTATGCTTTGGTATGTTATCACTATCTTTGGTTAATTATTGATATTGTTATTTCAGCTAGTTAGTGGTAGTTAAAGAAGTTACTAGAAGAAGCTAGTTAGTGGAAGTTGAAGTTAGAGCTAGTTAGTGGAAGTTAAAGTAATTAGAAGCTAGAATTAGTTAGGAGTCAAGTGCTAGTCAGTACTTGGAACTAGCAAGTTGGAGAGCCAGTGTAGTGGCAGAGGAACCATTGAGCTGCCATCTCAGACAGGAGATCTGGAGCGGAGAAGGGGAGAAGGTGGCCTTACCTTGAAACGAACGAACCCCTGCAGTCAGTGACCAGTGTGGAAGGGGCCGACTGCCAAGCTTACCACAGAATGGTGCTACGCTTGATTGGCCAGAACGGAGCATAGCAGTTCAACCAGTCCTTTGGCCACGCCCAGTCCATGAGGGACGTTGGGCATCGTAACGAACTATTTGTATAATTATTAGAGACATAGATATCGTAATTTATTATATGTTTATTAACTGAGGTTCCTGCATATATGTATATATATAATGCATTAAATAGTTTATCTCTTTATCATTTACACGTAGGCGTTAGTTTTTTAATTATTAATCATAAGCTGTATGTCGTTATAGTTATATTATTAGTATAGAATAGTTAATTGAACCCTAGACATAATATTCAATAGTGTGGACCCGCTCTATATGCAACAGTCGGGTCACAGTACTCAACAGTTGGGGGCTCTGCGTTTGTGCGAGCACACCCAATATTCAACAATTGTTCTGTCAAGCTCAGCCCTAATTTTGGCAATATTGTTTGTAAAAAAATTACAAATATATCAGGTTGATGATGCAACGGATATACAAAGTGAAAGACCACAGCTTTACCACTCCCTCTAAGGTTAACGCATATTGATGAGGTGCGACGTCACTCATCCATTTAGTAAATCCGTTGCATATTGGGTGACCCATCTGTAGCATTACTGCTTTTTCAATTAGTAAAAGTATATACAGTTTGCAATGCATATCAATCGTAAATGGCATGGATTTATTAATTTATGTATTTAAAAAAAATTAAGCCTCTAATATCACCCCATATTAGTTATTAATTAGCTTTAATTCATCGTCCTGGCGGCCCACCGGGAATTTTCCCAGCGGCCCAGTCCACCCCTGCCTACAATACAGAAAAATCACATCTAATCAACGGATTTGATCAAATGTAAATAAGATGTTTACATTTTATATTTTGAATATGTAGTTCATATTGAACCGACTCTAAAAAAATATTTATTAATTTTATTTAGCCCCACATAACCTCCAATATAAATGTAAAAGACGTAAACAAGGTAAGGGTTAGCCTGACCGGACGTAACAAAACAGCGAACGTTTCGGCAAAGAGCCTTTTTCAACGAACATACAATACACAAATAAAAAGAAAATAACAATAAAAAATAAAATGAAGAAACTTAGCTGCGGTGGAATCCAAAGTATCCAAAAAAGTGAAACTGAGAGATGACAGAGCGAATTTATATAGGAAAGCAGAGAGGGGGCGGGGCAAACGCCTAGGTGGTCAGAGAAAAGACAATATTCATCCAATGTGGGGCGAGTGTACCGTGATTTTCTATTAATCTGTTTTCAATCTGGACCCGCGTGGGGGTGTTTGTGCACGATACAATAGCAGTGACTGCCAGGTCCTTGACACCCATATGGTCGCGTCCATTGAAGTGACGGGAGACGGGACACTGTTTATCTTGTGTAATCGCCCTAATATGTTCAGACATTCGGCACGACAAAGATCGTCCCGTCTCTCCTATGTATTTCAAAGGACAGCCCTTACACACAATGGTGTAGACAACGTTGCGGCTAGCGCAAGTGAAACCATCCTTAACCATAAATAGCCCCTTAGGGAAGTTTATCTGTTCGGCTTGCACAACAAAAGGACATGTCTTACACCGAAGTCGGCCGCATGGTAAAGTACCCAGATGGTTGGGTGATGTGGGGAGGCGGGTGCGAACCAGAAGATCACGTAGGTTTCTGTCCCTCCTAAATACAATTAGGGGTGGGGTGGAGAATATGTTGTTCGTCTCAGGGTCCGCAAGGAGGATAGCTCGGTTCTTCAGGAATATTTCTTTGGCTTTGATGTTGTGTGGATGGTAAGTAAGAACCAGCTTGCTCCTTTGGTTGGTATCACGGGTGCGTGGTAAAAAGGCGTCGGCACGAGTGAAGTTTTTGACCCGCTGAAGCGCATGTTGAAGTGTGGCTTCAGGATATGACCTTTGTCTTTGTTTACGTCTTTTCCATTTAATTTTTTATAAGCCTGATTGCAGTCCTACCCCTCATTTTGTTTAATATAAGTGTACTCTATTTTAACAGAAATGTGTGTTTCCATTCGACTTACGCATTTGATGATAATGTATAAACAGAACTGATAGAAATCTCGATTTCAGATTTTATATTGAAAAGTGAAAAGACCAATTTATATGGGAACACACACTCCAATATAATTACTTTTCAAGACAAGATCCCATATATATTTTTAATACCGCTCCTTTATTTGATTTTTTCTTATAGAGAAATATATTATAATTGACTGTTGAGGTTCCAATCGTTGTAGTACTTAATTTTAGGAATGCAGTTCAAGATAGAGTTGTTTTCGAGGTGAGATCTCATTTCGGCTTCCCTCTCTTTTTCTTTTAGTTCACGCTCCAAGTCAGATAACAAAGTTATATGCCAAACTAGGCAAAATTTTGTTCAGCCCACAAAATTGCCTTCACTGTCATACTCATTCATTTACATTCAAGAATATTCAAGTTATTATATTATTATCGAAACCTCACAGAAACTAGCAATCTATTTTCTTTTTAAGCTGCACGGAAAAATTGTGAAGCAAATTCTGGTACGAATAATTAGATATCTGTGTTTCTTGAGTGCACGATTTGGATGCTGATGAATTGTGCATACAATTTTGCACTTTTACACACAGATCAACTAACTTTAGAGAGAGCATATCTTTTATAACTACTTTTTCTAATACAAATAAATATTTATAAAAGTGCAATATTTTTTAAACATTATTCATTACTCTTGAAGACGTGACACGTTTATACCCATTCAGTTATGTTGTGTTGGCCTTTAAAAAACGTTATCAAACGGTATCAAAGGCTTTTTTGAGGTCAATATATTTTGAGAAAAGACCCACATCTGTTCATTTCTTACAGCTACCTTACTCCAAAAACCACTTTCTTTTCGGAATCTGCATTGGCTTTCTGGTAGTAGTCTCTGGTCAAGATCTGCATTTCAGTGATTCATGAGAATTGCGGCAAGTATTTTTAGCGCAATTGATAGTAATTATATTCCACGGTGATTATCGCAGAATTTACTCAAAGAACGTAGCTAAGAAGTTTTTACTTCATAGTTTATAGACACACATTAAAGACATTTAGCTCCAAAAGGAGTGGAATGAAAGGAACAATTTCATTTTGCATTTTTAAAATCGGTATTTAAGGTTTTGTGTACCGAATGTAGTTCAGCTTTATATAGCTTTCCTTAGAAAAACGATATTTGTCTTTTCACCTGTAAAGAGTATAAATTAAATTTAAAGCCCTGTCTAGATTTCAAAGTTGCTCATGACAGATATATGTACCAATCTAGGTTACAATCAATAAATCCATGCATGGAGTAAGCGCCAAGTAACCACTCAAAAATTTTGTCATTTAAATAGATAGATAGATAGATAGATAGATAGATAGATAGATAGATAGATAGATAGATAGATGGATGGATGGATGGATGGATGGATGGATGGATGGATGGATGGATGGATGGATGGATGGATAGATAGATTAGATAGATAGATAGATAGATAGATAGATAGATAGATAGATTCTAAGTTTTTATAATTGATGTAATAATAATTATTATGTATACTAATCAAGTTAGTGTTCAACTTACATTTAAATTTTCATCTTAATTTTAATCAACAAAACGAATAGAACGAATAAAGTAATTATTAATATAAAAATACAGGGCAAAAATTTTATTTGTTAATGCATTTTATTTAGTGTTGATGATTTTAGAACTTTAGGTTATAATACCACAATTTACATCGCCGCGAAATACTGATAATTATTAGAAACTAAGCTAGAGTATAATGAATACGATAAGTATATAAGTAAACTAACTACTTTACAAGAATGTGTTGTTTCTTTGTTACACTATTGCCCCTCCTTAAATGCCATTAAATGCTTTCAACAACTTCAGCACTCTCTCTCCCATTTTCTCAATAAAAATAAATCTAAGTTACCTTGAAAATAGCAATCAAAAACTGAGAAATCTAACCCCAATGCACCACTAGGAAAGAATCGTGTCTTTTCAAATCGAGTGTCGTTTTTCGACCTTGATATGTGCTACAAAAGCATCCGTACAAGTGTGACGCCGTCTTACAGCAACACGTACAAACCGTCGACCTACTTGGCAGAAACATGGATAACCGTAAGTCTCAGTAATCTTGTTTAAATAAAAACAATTTTAAGTACATTGGCTATTAGTCCCAAATTCGATTTTTTTTTTAAATCTGAAGGTCAAGATTTCATAGTTTGCCGTATTTATATTTCTTGTTTCATTTTCTTCTCAAAAAGAATCATTTGTTGCTTCTTAAAAATTTGAGTTTATGTTTCTGTGTAACTCCCTGTAAACCTAGCTACATATTGCGCTTTGGTAGTTTAGAACACAACAAACATATCAGTATATAGTGTAGCTATGCTACTGCTTCAAAAAGGTACGGATACAAACCTAGATCTGCATATGTTTTTTTAAAGAATAGTTTTGAAGTGTGTATCAAACTGGACTAAAGAAAATAGTGTAAAGCCTGGGATGCACTTTAAATTCGAGTAAAATTAGCGTGATGAATTTTTAAGCACACCAACGTGTTTTTTTTTTAAAATCCTGTCAAGCACTGACAATCTTTTTATTCAGTTTATTATTTTCTGCTGACCAATCATATTTAACGTTTACTTAAAAAGTAGCTATTTGTCTCCCTTTTCTTGAATAAACTCAAACAAATTTAAAAATAATTACTTTGAGTTTGATCAAATTATTAAAATGCTTTGATAGAGAGCGTCATTCCCCTTACAATTGTAAATACGTTCAAATTAATGTGTAAAGAAACATTACGCTTAACAAACTTCCTCAAAACTTAACACAGACTTAATAAACTAATCTATAGCTTTAAAAATCTAAGTATGTATGTTTTATGAATGTTTGTCCGTTATCGATAATTTGACAAAACATTCCACCACTATTAAACTTAATGAAAGTATGCTTCCGCAATGGCTTATGTTTAAGACTCTCAACTATTCTTTTGGTTAATTTTCAAGGTGGGCATTAAAACATAATGTGTAAAATTTTAAATTTCTCTAAATTAAGTAGTTAATCTCCAATGGCATAAAATGGCTGTAAATTTGAAATATAGCATGGGTCAGCGATAAATCTTTTAAAGGGATATATATATATAAATGAAAGTATGTATGTATGTATGTATTATGTACGCATGTCTTTTATAAGGGATTAAATCATTCATCCAATTGCCATGAAACTTTAGGAGATTGTTGAGTACCTTTCAAGAATTGTAATTGGCAAAATGGTTTTTTGAATATTGACACACAGGGGTCACAAAATGTCTTTTTTCTCCTTATATGAGCTTATTAAAATTTGTTTTAGCACTAAGCTACTTTGAAAATGAATGGATCTTCACAAAACTTGGTACATAGAAGGTAAATTTTTGATAGCCCATATAAAAATACTATAGGGTATTGAACTCCTAATTGCCAAGCCTTTGTGGCCGGGGGCCAAAAATCTTTGTAAATATTTTATGGACAAGATCTTTTAAAATAATGACAAACATGTATTAATATCCTGATTAAATTAAACAGGTGTTGTTTTTTTCTAATATCAGCTATATACAAATTAGATTAAGGGTAAGTTAATTTGAAAATGAATAGATCTTGGCCAAACTTGGTACATATAAACTTTATAGCCCACATTAAAAAAAACCATAGGGTATTAAACACCTAAATACCATTACTTAGGGGCCGGGGCACACAATTTTTTTTCACAAACTTTTAAGACTTTATTCCCATTATGATTTGACACGATCGTTATAAAAAACGACAAATACATATATTATTATCCAGAATGAATTATAAATATATTTCAATATTTAAATATTGCACAATTGGGCCCGGGGCCCTTAATGTCATCTTTTTTCTTACCGTATATACTCGTTCTAAAGGCCTTTTGTTTTGGACAAAATCTAGGGGAAAATGTGGGGGGCGGGGTTTGCTTACGAGTTGATCACAAATGTTTTATGCATGCACATTAACTATCGGTGTTGTTATTGTAGATAATCACGTTTTTGTTTACATTCTTCAATACAATTCTGCTCTACCAGAAGCTAAAGATACTATTAAACATTTGCACTTACCGAATTTAGTTTAGAGAATGTTTTAATAAATTATTTTAAAAATTAAAAACATTTCAGCAACCAATTTTTCGATACTGTTTACCTATGTTAAAAAATTGAAAATAAATAATGACGACATTTGGGGTCGGCTTACGAGTGGGTTACACATTTTCTATACTATTCTCTTCCAAAATAGAGGAGGTAGGCTTATGAACGAGTGAGTATTTACGATACATAAATATATATTCAAAATTTGTATGCGTCAGCTATTGGGAAAATGGATGGATCTTGACCAAATGTGGTTTATCGGCTGTTGCCTTCGTTAGTACAGATAACTAGCACATAAGTATTAAAATTATATTTAAATTATCTAAGACATTCTATTTCAAGGAAAAATAATTACGTAATGAAAAAAGAAATGATAGAAAGAAAAAAACAATGACCGATGATTTCATAAAGAGAGAATTTTTTTAAAGTAACGGTGAAAACCACGAATGGAAATAGATTCCCCAGTAATGTAAAATTGTGATTTTGGTTTATACCATATGGAGCAAAAGTACCAAATCGTTTTATAAATCTATTTTCTATGTAGATTCTTTCATGGGTTTGCTCGCTTATAAAATGCCATTAAATGCGATATCTGGAATCCCTCCATTTTGAATGATATATAGTGTCATTTGAATAATTTTAAATGAAATCTTAATCTTTTAGCATCAGTTTTATAATATGGTTTTTAATTTATAATTCAGTTTTAATGAAAATGAGCTACGAAAGTTAGTTGATTTTTTGTTATTCTAGCAAAGTATGTGTGCGACAAAAGCACGCCCTCTTAAAGAATAGAAAATAAGATGATGTGTAGTAAGAAATATTCACCACACAATCAAGGTTATGAACCACTAAATATAGATTTTAATGAAGAAAATGGTTGATGTTTTTGCGAACTCTTATGGAATATTTGTTTAAAGTTTCTGATTTTGCATTATTCTCTAAAATTTTAAGACGAAGATAAGAACACTAATCAAAATACTGCATTATTTTTATTGAGTTCACCCGTAGAAGAGAACTGGTTTTGGACTCGTTAATTTCAGTATAGCGCGTGTTTTATTAATTGTTAATTTCTAATACATTAAAAATGCATAATTTAAATAAGAGATATCCAATAATTATTTTTTAAATTATGTAAACACTAACTTGAAGAAGAAACCACATTTTTAAAATATATTTATTAGAGAAAAAGCCTTTAAATAACATGATGTTTTATTGATATTGTATTTGTATATTATTTTAAAAACTTAAATATTATTTTTTTTCAACTAATAAATTATTTTTAAAAACTTATCATATTCGTGAACTTTTTAATTATGTTTTCAATAAGTAAACATGAGAAACAATTATTTAAATAAGTAACTGATTTATTCATTTAACGATATTGATTTAACAATTAATTGGAAACAACATTACAAGATATAATGAATAAATTACATGATCATATCTAAGCTTGTTTTATTATTAACTAGTTCTTTTGTATATTTTATTATAATATTGCGGAAAGAAGTTGTTCTCATTTTAACGATAATTAAATTTACCTCTACTTTTAGTCCACACCATGGAAGATGACACGGATTTTGGTGTTGTTACTTCAACAGATGATATCAATGAAGCTGGTATAAGCATTATTGAACGTTTCAAACAACTAAAAAAGCTACTGCAACGTTGTGTTATTCCCAACAATGAGGAAAGTTCATCTCGTTTCAATTACAAGGAACCTTATGTTAAAATGGGAAAGGTTGTGAAGAAATTAAACAGCGTATCAGACGAATCTTTATATGACAACCTTAGTCAGGAAATTTTAATCGAAGATGTAATGGTAAATATTACAAACGAACAACAGCTGGAAGAATTTATACATGATCAAAATTTGCCCGAAGCTGATTTGGAGAAAATTTCAAGCATACTTAAAACAAAGCAGTTAAAGTTTGAATATTTGAAGCTAATTGTAGCCGTCATTCCAGACTTACAACATAGTGATTCTAAAGTCTGCTTAAATAGTCTTTGGAATATAGAAAGAATATTTTTTAATCTAATTGAGGATCGACTGCAATATTTAGACTTTCTATCCTTAATTGGCTTTTGTAAAGAGAGCTTTATCAGATATAAAATTATATTAAACGCCATTCAACGTGATCGCTACGATGATAGTATCTCCAGAGAGACAAGTATTCATGGGAGTAATGCAAATATTCTGAAAGCGATACGCAATATCTGGTGGAACTTTTCAGCTGAAAGTAGCTATTTTGGGTTAAGACTGGCAGAAGCAGGGGTTATAGAAGAGTTATGTCAAGACCTTTCTAATTTAGTTGATTCAGATGGAAAAGATTTAGTAAGTAGTGCTAAATAAAATATGATATATTTACACAACTTTTCATCAATTTGAAGAATAAAAAGGGACTCGTTTTGTACATTATACAAATTATATCGTTCTATAAATTCTAAACTTTTTAAATTGTTGAATAGCATTTTAATCTTTCTTCACACATTGTTTACCTCTCTGTCTGCAGGCACATTTTACAAATTTTAATTTACATAGTATCACAGTTGTGAATTGTTAATGTACACAGAAAAAATTAAAAGTACTGGAACTCCAGTTTTCAGTACTTCGAATAATATACGAATAGAATATTTATAAACAAAGTTGAGTGTTACCGTAATTAAAAATAAAATAACATGACTTTACTTCAATCCTTAATAAAATGATGGGTTTAATTAACCTTGAATATAGAATTTGACTATAAAACGACGTGTTCAAAGTAGAATGATGCATAATATTTTATCACAAATGTAGACTTAAGTGTACAACATGTATTAATTTCCGTAAATCTTAAGTGAAACACATATGCATATTGATACATGATAAATGTCATTTGCTTTAAGCCACAACTCAAATGTCAGCTAAAGCAGCTATGTTAAAGAAAAGATTTGTGTTGTGATTTATTTCATAGGAAAAGTCATATACTTATAGATCATCTTTTGCTGTACTACACAACATTGTCAGGAGAAACAACAATGTCAGGTCTTTGTTACGAGAAAATAGAGTTACGGAATTAGCTAAAAACTTCATTTTGTATGATGGCCAACCAGGTAAGTATCAATTACTGCTACCTATACAAATTTTTTATGTTTCTGAATTCAACAATATTGCTATAAATCTTCATAATTCCTTAATACTCAAAGGTAAGTAACACAAAGTAAAATAAAATGTTGTAGATCAAAGCCTAAGACCTAAGTTAGGTTTTAAGGAATATTCGAATTAATACTATTATTATTAGGTAGGATAAATTTGATAAAAAATCGTATTCAATTTGAATAAGTCAAGTGTGCTTGAATTCATTAATTTCATTATTTATTTGTCCGTGAGTTTAAAAATGATTTGCTTGACAGCAAAATATTCAAAGTCATCATATTAACGATTTTATATTATCTTATATATACTGACGCCCCTTCTATGTAGAAGAAAATTGCGTCCATAGACCATGACGGATGATCTGTTGGCAAGTCATGCAGCGTTCGCAGGCCACGAGGGTTCCACGCATCACCCAGCCGCCTAGCTAGTGTTAGGTGCCCATTCGGAGCTGGGTGACTCTGTGGGACAACCTAGGCCCCGGGAACAAATCCTTACCTTAGCATGGATTCGAACCCGGGACCATCGGTACGCCAGTCGAGCGCGGTGCCAAATTACATAACTGCAAAAACAAAAATGAATTTTGAATTATTGCGCTAGATTTCAATATGAGGCGACACGCAATTTAATGTTTTTACCCTTTTTTCCATGACTTTTTAGTACTTGCTTAAACTGTGCGAGCACATTCATCAGTTCCAGATTTTTTCTTATATTTGAACTAGTGTGACAATGAAAAACTAAATTTATTTTTTGCCAAGACTATTGTCAAACCTTCTGTCTTGAATTTTAAACAAAAAAATGTTCTTTATTAAAAAGTCATTTTTTAAAAATATTGTTTCTGAATATTTTGTAAAATCTTTTGTTATGTTGAGCATTTTATTAATGAAAAATATAATTATCAATGTATAAATGATTAAACATTGTTAACATATTTTCTTGACCTTAGACGTTGTAATTCTTGCTCTATTGACCCTGGCTTTCATCATTGATGACAAAGAAGCAGATTTTCTGATGTCACATGAGTCAGTTTTTGATATCATTATTTCAAAGGCCAAATCTGCCTACGACAAAACGGAATATTGCGATGCTGAATTTGGGTAGAAAATGATATTCTATTTAATTGTTTTTACGCTAGTAGTGATTTTAATATTTATATTTGCATTAATAAATAATCTATAGACATTTTTAGATAAGAAATAAAAAAAAAAAGTTACTCAAGAAAGCAAAAGCAATGTAGTACTGGCAAAAGGATAGAACTTAACAAATTGTAAACATATTTTCAGATTGGATAGGCTTTTAGAGTCTTTGTGCATTCTGAGCAAGAATGATGAAGTGAAAACATTTTTAGTGAAGAAAAATGTTTTAGATCTTATAACAAATGTACTACATCACGCTAACGAAAACGAGATTGAATGGGCAACTAAACTTCTATGGGAACTGTCATTTCACAATGCAAACAAAATTGAAATTCAAGTAAGTTTTATTAGATAATATTCAAGTTTCTTTGTCACGATTCTTATTAATTTGCTTATTTAAGATTTTTATTTCAGAAATTACTGTCTTAAACGTACGTAAGGCAATATTTATGATCATTGCAACAACCTCGGTGTTATAAAGTTTATATAAAGAAAAGGATTCTAATAGCATGAACTATGAGAAGCCTCTAAAGTGTTATATATAATGACAGATATCTATATTTAACTACATACAAGTGCACCATATAAAGATACTCTCTCTCTCTCTCTCTCTTTCGCTCTCTCTCTTTCATACACACACACGCATATATATATATACGAGCAAAATACCCGTGCTACGCTACGGGGTAGGCACAATAGGAATAACTTTATTTTGGTTTTTGGTCTCAAATTCTACTTTAAAATGAATGTAAACGCATCTGGAAAGTAGGGTAGTGATAAATCAAACCCCTTTTTAGTAAAAACAACGATATGTGTGTCGAAAAAAATAAAAATATTATTAATTTAAATATTACCCATCACTTGTGGTATTTCTGCTTTAATATAGCATCATTATTATCATCCGTGGCTTGCTCCACCACATCCTTCCAGCTACAGCCCATGTAGGGCCCTGGCCTGCTCCACCACATCCTTCCAGCTACAGCCCATGTAGGGCCCTGGCCTGCTCCAGACATCCTTCCAGCTACAGCCCATGTAGGGCCCTGGTCTGCTCCACCACATCCTTCCAGCTACAGCCCATGTAGGGCCCTGGCCTGCCCCAGACATCCTTCCAGCTACAGCCCATGTAGGGCCCTGACCTGCTCAACCACATCCTTTCATTCAGATCGATTGATGACTTTCTTTCACCATGCTCGAAACCCTTGAATAACACATGCTATATACTCTACCAGGATAACAAATGTCGTTAACAGTTACAAAAATCTAACGGGCCAGGCTCACTTTTTTTTCACGTGAATCAAAACATGAAAACAATATCTTTCCACATGATTCCTTTGGTTTTTAGAAAACACACATTTCATTTATAGTCTAAGCATAATATTAGTTCAAGACAAATAGAATATACTTAGCCAGATAATATTTGTGAATATTGTGGCTTGGGGAGAGAGGAAAATATGGTTTATTTGTTATCAAGGCACATGTTCCTTTAACGTGTATAATAACCATAAGAACAATGCTGCTTTTAAGACAATGGTGAGAAATTGATCTCCTTATAAATGTTATGTCAATCATTCTATATTCCCACACCTTTTTTCTATTAGTAACAATTCACTTTATATCAATCTTTATTCCCGTTGTACACTATTCATCTAATAAACTCAAAACAGCTTGGCACAAAATGAGTTGTTGTCATAGTGGGTTATTTTTCGACATAACACGCACTTTCTTATGCTATATCCTACTTATAAGTCATAATACCCGTGATATTTCTTTACACTTGATATATTTACACCTTAAAGAACA
>MUZC01004624.1:349438-368250 GCA_002072015.1 Radix auricularia | reverse complement strand
GAGAGAGAGAGAGAGAGAGAGAGAGAGAGAGAGAGAGAGAGAGAGAGAGGGGGGGGAGAGGAGAGATTAGTGTTTATAACGAATAAATTATTGATCTAACAGTTATTTCCTTAGGACTTGTTTATCCTTTCATTTACCATTTACAAATATATAAGGAAGCAGATGAAAAAAATCTCTATTAATAAAGGCTGTTCGAATTAATTTAAATCACGTTGACAGAGACAGAAATTAGAAAATCAAAAATTAAAAAATTCATTAAATTAATTAATGTTGGCTTCTCATTTCACATTTTTAATATTGGAATCTTTTATAACTTACGAGATCTATTACTACTATAAACCACTCTTACTGACGTGACGTCATTAATGAGCCTTTTAGGACAAGGTTTCCTTGAGCATATCCATTGTTCATTTATTTATCTTTTAAAATAATTTTTAAAACATATTTATTATAAAAATATTTTTTTTTAAAAAATGTTTAATTATTACTAGGTTCTAAACCAAAATACATTAACTGTGATAAGATTTTACTTTCACTTTCATTTGAAGACAAGTCAACATGGCCGTGTTCGGCACGTGTGGATCTGCTGTCGCGATGGGTAAAAACCGACAAGAGATAAGACTAGAACTTTGGACAAATTTTTATTTTAGATTACGATGTTTTATATTTTAGTTTTTAAAAAGTTCTTTGGCTTGTAGGAAGTGGTGGAACAGGTGGCGCCGTTTAGACCTCAACAATTGTACAGCTTGCTGACCGCTGGGATCACCAGAATGTGGTTTTTAGGTTACATTTTGGCGGGTAGGAGGACGTTTATAATTTTATGAGATCAATATTGATACAGCATGAAAATATTTACAAATTAGTTTCTGTAAAGTCATGAAGATGTGTGTTAAAGAATGTTTCTTTAGTCTCATGTTAAATGTAAATCATAAAAAAATGTATTAATAGTTTCTGCCATGATCCCTTTTTATTTCGTTATTTTTTCTTGAACTTTTTAAAAGACTTTTTATTGACGCTAGATTTCTCTTTAAGTCCTGTTATACAAACTAACTTTCTATTTAAAACATAGTTTAAAAGTCAATTTTCTCTATATCATATATTTTAAAAGTTATACACCTTTCTAATCATATACTTTTATTTGATAAAGTTGAGTATTTTATGAAACTTGTTCCGTCACTTGTTCATATTATAAACTAATTAAACTTCTTAAAAATAAATATATAATCAGTACCTTTGGCAGGTTCTTTTTTTTCTAAACTCAAACTCGATCTGAGCCCAAATATTTTATAAGGATAAACTTATTTTAATTATAATGTGCAAACTTCTCTCATCTATTTTATCCTGTGTCAAGCTGATGATGTGTAAACTTCTCTAATCTATATCCTGTGTCAAGCTGATGGTGTGTAAACTTCTCTAATCTATATCCTGTGTCAAGCTGATGGTGTGTAAACTTCTCTAATCTATATCCTGTGTCAAGCTGATTGTCTGTAAACTTCTCACATCTATATCCTGTGCCAACCTGTTTGTCTGTAAACTTCTCACATCTATTTTATCCTGTGTCAAGCTGATGGTGTGTAGACTTCTCTAATCTATATCCTGTGCAAAGCTGTTTGTAAACTTCTCACATCTATATCCTGTGCCAACCTGTTTGTCTGTAAACTTCTCTCATCTATTTTATCCTGTGTCAAGCTGTTTGTAAACTTCTCACATCTCTATCCTGTGCCAAGCTGTTTGTCTGTAAACTTCTCTCATCTATTTTATCCTGTGTCAAGCTGATGGTGTGTAAACTTCTCTAATCTATATCCTGTGCAAAGCTGTTTGTAAACTTCTCTCATCTATATCATGTGCCAAGCTGTTTGTCTGTAAACTTCTCACATCTATATCCTGTGCAAAGCTGTTTGTAAACTTCTCTCATCTATATCATGTGCCAAGCTGTTTGTCTGTAAACTTCTCACATCTATATCCTGTGCCAAGCTGTTTGTCTGTAAACTTCTCTCATCTATATCCTGTGCCAAGCTGTTTGTCTGTAAACTTCTCACATCTATATCCTGTGTCAAGCTGTTTGTCTGTAAACTTCTCACATCTATATCCTGTGCCAAGCTGTTTGTCTGTAAACTTCTCACATCTATATCCTGTGACAAGCTGTTTGTCTGTAAACTTCTCACATATATATCCTGTGCCAAGCTGTTTGTCTGTAAACTTCTCACATCTATATTCTGTGACAAGCTGTTTGTCTGTAAACTTCTCACATCTATATCCTGTGCCAAGCTGTTTGTCTGTAAACTTCTCCTATCTATATTCTGTGACAAGCTGTTTGTCTGTAAACTTCTCACATCTATATCCTGTGCCAAGCTGTTTGTCTGTAAACTTCTCACATCTATATCCTGTGCCAAGCTGTTTGTCTGTAAACTTCTCTCATCTATATCCTGTGTCAAGCTGTTTGTCTGTAAACTTCTCACATCTATATCCTGTGCCAACCTGTTTGTCTGTAAACTCCTCTCATCTATATCCTGTGCCAACTTGTTTGTCTGTAAACACCTCTCATCTATATCCTGTGCCAAGCTGTTAGTGAACTTCTCACATCTATATTCTGTGCCAAGCTGTTAGTAAACTTCTCACATCTATATCCTGTGCCAAGCTGTTAGTAAACTTCTCACATCTATATCCTATGCCAAGCTTTTTGTCTGTAAACTTCTCATATATATATTCTGTGCCAAGCTGTTAGTAAACTTCTCACATCTATATCCTGTGCCAAGCTGTTAGTAAACTTCTCACATCTATATTCTGTGCCAAGCTGTTAGTAAACTTCTCACATCTATATCCTGTGCCAAGCTGTTAGTAAACTTCTCACATCTATATCCTATGCCAAGCTGTTTGTCTGTAAACTTCTCACATCTATATTCTGTGCCAAGCTGTTAGTAAACTTCTCACATCTATATCCTATGTCAAGCTTTTTGTCTGTAAACTTCTCACATCTATATCCTGTGCCAAGCTTTTTGTCTATAAATTTCTCACATCTATATCCTGTGCCAAGGTGTTTGTCTGTAAACTTCTCACATCTATATCATGTGCCAAGCTTTTTGTAAACTTCTCACATCTATATCATGTGCCAAGCTGTTTGTCTGTAAACTTCTCACATCTATATCCTGTGCCAAGCTGTTTGTAAACTTCTCACATCTATATCATGTGCCAAGCTTTTTGTCTGTAAACTTCTCACATCTATATCCTGTGCCAAGCTGTTTGTAAACTTCTCACATCTATATCCTGTGCCAAGCTGTTAGTAAACTTCTCACATCTATATCCTGTGCCAAGCTGTTAGTAAACTTCTCACATCTATATCCTGTGCCAAGCTGTTTGTCTGTGGGAGAATGTGGTGGTCGCCCAGCTGGCGTACAACGAGACCGAAGTGTGCTATGACGTCGTAGGGTGTTTCAACAACAGCGCCCCCTTTAACAACACAAATGGCGTCCTGCCCAAATCACCAGAAGAGCTCGATGTCAGGATTTGGCTCTTCACGCGGGCCAATCTAGAGAGCCATGACGTCATCAACTACACTGACCCCGACACAGTGCGAGACTCACACTTTGACCCCAGCAAACACACCAAGATCATCATTCACGGATTCTCATCGTCCTTTGAAAATACGCCGTGGATTTTTGAAATGAAAGATAAGTTTCTTGTAAAGGTGAGGCTTTTGAGAAAGTTGAAATAAAGAAATTAGCAATTTGTTAAGAATAAACTTTTATAATTTTTAATTTTCTTGATTAATATTTTTTTCATTAAAAAATTTTGAGATTCAACCTAAATCAGAGCATACTAAATTTATTGTCCTAAATGCAAAACCTAATTTTGGTAGGGGTAATCGACTTAAATACTTAAAATCTCAGTTAAATAATTTTCTTTAAATTTTATATTCTTGTCTTTATTTTCTTCTTTGAAAGTAAAAATATAAAAAGACAATGGAAATATGTGAAATCATTTGGTTTTGTTGCTCCGGACATAATTGAAATGTTTAATTATCTCAGATAATTTATGTCCTTAAATAGGGAGAGAATGTGTCAATAAAAATACAAATTTTGCATGCATGTCACTTATAATATAGATACACGTCTAGAAATTTCATTTTTTAAAAAATGAATTTGATGTAACATTTAACTTCTTTCACTAAAAACAATGTTTCTTTCCTGGTACATTGATTATAATTTGATAACATAAATAAAAATTGATTAGTATTATATTAAGATTATATAAGTAACAATGTCAATATACGGCATGTTTGCCTATAATTGTATATAAATTATTTCTAAATAATTGATTAGCGTCCATAATTTAAAATAAGAGTTATTGTTAATGTTTAGCACAATTATTGTATTTTAGGGAGACTTTAACGTGCTGGCTGTTGATTGGAGCAAGGGCGCTACTCTGCCCAACTATCCTCAGGCGACGGCCAACATTAGAGTTGTTGCCACTGAGGTCAAGTTAGTGTTGGAAATTATGGAGCAGCATGGCCTTGACCTTGGCACGGTGCATATCGTAGGTCACTCTCTAGGCGCTCATCTTTCAGGATTCATCGGCAACCTACTGGGACCTAACATTATTGGAAGAATTAGTGGTGAGTAACCTACTGGGACCTATCATTATTGGAAGAATTAGTGGTGAGTAGCCTACTGGGACCTAACATTATTGGAAGAATTAGTGGTGAGTAACCTACTGGGACCTAACATTATTGGAAGAATTAGTGGTGAGTAACCTACTGGGACCTATCATTTCCGGAAGAATTAGTGGTGATTTGCCTACTGGGACGTAACAATGTTGGAAGAATTAGTGGTGAGTAACCTACTGGGACCTATCATTTCTGGAAGAAATAGTTGTGATTTGCCTACTGGGACGTAACATTATTGGAAGAATTAGTGGTGAGTAACCTACTGGGACGTAACATTATTGGAAGAATTAGTGGTGAGTAACCTACTAGGACGTAACATTATTGGAAGAATTAGTGGTGAGTAACCTACTGGGACCTAACATTATTGGAAGAATTTGTGGTGAGTAACCTACTGGGACCTAACATTATTGGAAGAATTTGTGGTGAGTAACCTACTGGGACCTAACGCTAATGGAAGAATAAATGATGAGTAACCTACTTTAATCATAATTGTCATGTCTCTTTGCACATGCCGATGGCTGGAGTTTTTCCTTGAGATTTTCTTGGAAGACAGACGTAGCTAGAAACGCTGACAACTATGGACATGCTGTAGATGGGCTATCATTGCCAATTTTATTCCCTTGTAAATTGTGTATTTTAAAAGTTTAGTACTTGTTACTGACGTTTTTGGCGGCTGTGTAGCGAAGTCTATAGTGAAATTGCCTCACAAGCTGATGGGCGTGGGATAGAGCCCACGTTGAAGCTACTATAAAAATGTTGAGATATGAGTAACGCTAAGAAAGTCCTCCGCTGACCTGGACAGGGATGGGCGCCGCCTGGGTCTACTAAGCCCGAGAATGTTCTACTGGAAACATTAGAACCTCTTACGATCTTGAAACAAAAATGAGGTTATGGGACTAAAAAAAACCTTGACATTTTGCACCTCCAATTATGCATCCCAAAATGTTCAAGGGCTCAGATTAACAATTGTGTCCCAAATGTTCAAGGGCTCAGATTAACAATTTTTTTGTGTCCCAAATGTTCAAGGGCTCAGATTAACAATTGTGTCCCGAATGTTCAAGGGCACAGATTAACAATTGTGTCCCAAATGTTCAAGGGCTCAGATTAACAATTGTGTCCCAAATGTTCAAGGGCATAGATTAACAATTGTGTGTCCCAAATGTTCAAGGGCACAGATTAACATTGATTGTATGTAGAATCAGTGTTGATTATTTTTCCAATGGTGGTAGGAAAGGATTTACAGAAAGATTTAAACAAGATAATTACAATAGTTAGCAGAGCCTTCCAATATGTTATATTTCATTCTAATTTTTACACTTTTGGCTTCTGGAATGCCAGCACATTTATGTAATATAATACACACAATCAAATATAACAATTATCATTATACGAACATTAATTAACATTAAAATCCGTCAAAGTCGAGTTACCTTAAATGATCTTTGTTTTTTAACTTTATAAGGAAGCTGAAAGAACATATTTAATAGAAGAAGAATTTAATGCACTGCTGTACCTTGAATATTTTTTGGTAGTACTCTCGCAATGCATAAATTTGCCCCTAAAATATTTCAGGCCTTGATCCTGCTGAGCCAAGCTTTCTTCATTTCACACTTCCGGTCAGGTTGGACAAAGAGGACGCGAAATTTGTTGACGTCATCCACACGGACGGGTCACCTTTCAACCTGTTGGCGGGTGGCTATGGTCTGATGTTGGAAAGTGGTGACGTCGACATCTACGTCAATGGGGGCGAGAAACAGCCCGGATGTACGGATGGCATTGGGGGAATTTTTAGCTCTGGTGAGTAATGGCAATGGCATTGGAGGAATTTTTAGTTCTGGGGAGTAATGGCAATGGTATTGGAGGAATTTTTAGTTCTGGGGAGTAATGGCAATGGTATTGGGAATTTTTAGTTCTGGTGAGTAATGGCAATGGTATTGGGAGAATTTTTAGTTCTGGTGAGTAATGGCAATGGTATTGGAGGAATTTTTAGTTCTGATGAGTAATGGCAATGGTATTGGAGGAATTTTTAGTTCTGGTGAGTAATGGCAATGGTATTGGGAGAATTTTTGTTCTGGTGAGTAATGGCAATGGTATTGGGTGAATTTTTGTTCTGGTGAGTAATGGCAATGGCATTGGAGGAATTTTTAGTTCTGGTGAGTAATGGCAATTGCATTGGGGAAATTTTAGTGATGGTGAGTAATGGCAATGGCATTGGGGAATTTTTAGTTTAGGACAGTACTTGCTAAATGTTTGCATTTATTTATGAAATATTTACCCATCGATTTCTTAGCTCCTGCAAATACTCTCTACATGATTCTATGTACTTGTAATTCTCATTTCCAGTAAGATCTCAGATAATTAGACATTTTAGCTCTCAATACTTCTTTTAAAATTTGCGTAACAAAGAAAAGAAGTTTTGAATGCATGAAAGTGGCGTGACCATGACATGAGTATCTAAATGACTTAAGTAGCATGCAACAATTAGTAACAACATTTTTATCTGCCTAGGCCTTACCCTTATTTGGTCTAAACTGTGACTTGGACTGAATGGGATAAGAGACATTGAGTTATTTTTAGTCAATTTTATATATGAGATTTTCGGTGTTTCAATTTTAACTGGTAGCTTGAAAAGTTTGCAACATAATGGGATTCAAATAAACATGTAACATTTTATCTAGGTACTTAGAACTTTTACTTGTGTAGTTCATGCCCCTTGTTTAACTCGGTATTTTGTGTAGTCCCTGCCCGTTGTTTAACTCGATAATTTGTGTAGTTCCTGCCCATTGTTTAACTCGATATTCTGTGTAGTTCCTGCCAGTTGTTTAACTCAATATTTTGTGTAGTACCTGCCCATTGTTTATCTCAATATTTTGTGTAGTACCTGCCCATTGTTTAACTCAATATTTTGTGTAGTACCTGCCCATTGTTTAACTCAATATTTTGTGTAGTACCTGCCCATTGTTTAACTCAATATTTTGTGTAGTACCCGTCTAGTGTTTAACTCAATATTTTGTGTAGTACCTGCCCATTGTTTAACTCAGTATTCTATGTAGTACCTGCCCATTGTTTAACTCAATATTTTGTGTAGTACCCGTCTAGTGTTTAACTCAATATTTTGTGTAGTACCTGCCCATTGTTTAACTCAATATTTTGTGTAGTACACGTCTATTGTTTAACTCCATATTTTGTGTAGTTCCTGTCCATTGTTTAACTCAATATTTTGTGTAGTTCCTGTCCATTGTTTAACTCGATATTTTGTGTAGTTCCTGTCCATTGTTTAACTCCATATTTTGTGTAGTTCCTGTCCATTGTTTAACTCAATATTTTGTGTAGTTCCTGTCCATTGTTTAACTCAATATTTTGTGTAGTTCCTGTCCATTGTTTAACTCCATATTTTGTGTAGTTCCTGTCCATTGTTTAACTCCATATTTTGTGTAGTTCCTGTCCATTGTTTAACTCGATATGATAGGTAGTTCCTGCCCGTTGTTTAACTCGATATTTTGTGTAGTACCCGTCTATTGTTTAATTCCATATTTTGTGTAGTTCCTGCCTGTTGTTTAACTCGATATTTTGATGTTCTCTCAAGGTAATTCAAGCCTGGAGAACTCTGTAGCTTGCAGCCATGGCAGAGCTCACGACATCTTCATAGAGTCTATAGACACAACGTGTAACTTTACAGCTTACCCTTGTGAGAGTTTTGTAAGTTTGAATTTATTCATGAACAGTGATGCTAGTGTTTGTGATGCTAGTGTTTGTGATGCTAGTGTTTGTGATGTTAGTGTTTGTGATGATAGTGTTTATGATTCTAGTGTTTGTGGTGCTAGTGTTTGTGATTCTAGAGTTTTGTGATGTTAGGGGTGTGAGTTTAGTGTTTGTGGTGTTACTGTTTGTGATGCTAGTGTTTGTGTTGCTAGTGTTTGTGATGCTAGTGTTTGTGATGTTAGTGTTTGTGATGTTAGTGTTTGTGATGCTAGTGTTTGTGATGCTAGTGTTTGTGGTGTTACTGTTTGTGATGCTAGTGTTTGTGTTGCTAGTGTTTGTGATGCTAGTGTTTGTGATGTTAGTGTTTGTGATGATAGTGTTTGTGATTCTAGTGTTTGTGGTGCTAGTGTTTGTGATTCTAGAGTTTGTGATGTTAGGGGTGTGAGTTTAGTGTTTTTAGTTAGTGTTTGTGGTGTTACTGTTTGTGATGCTAGTGTTTGTGATGCTAGTGTTTGTGATGCTAGTGTTTGTGATGCTAGTGTTTGTGATGCTAGTGTTTGTTATGCTAGTGTTTGTGATGCTAGTGATTGTGATGCTAGTGTTTGTGTTGTTAGTGTTTGTGATGCTAGTTTTTGTGATGCTAGTGTTTGTGGTGTTAGTTTTTGTGATGCTAGTGTTTGTTGTGTTAGTGTTTCTTATTCTAGAGTTTGTGATGTTAGTGTGTGTGAGTTTAGTGTTTATGGTGTTGTTTGTGATGCTAGTGTTTGTGCTTTTAACAATCATACGGTATAAACAATATAAGAGCCCAAGTCACTGGATGGATTCGTAACGCTATGACGTCATTGCTTGAGCTTATATTTTAATACGAGGTGTGCATCAGGAGGTGTGAAAAATAATTATAAATTAAATATTATTTTGTAGCACAACAGTCCATAGCAGTTTAATAAAAATATTTTTTAAAAAGTTTTTAAGATACCACGTTTTGTGAACTAAAAAGAAGAAAATAAATTTTTTCTTGGGCTATGTTGGAACTTCCCTTCCCCTGGGCTGAGCCAGAACTGTTTTGTTGGATGCACATTGTGGACATTTTGTACATACACACTCTTACACACCAAAATATTTTCGAACTGAAAACGTTGGGCGCATTCGGCTGAAATTTGGTCTATTAATGCTATTACATTAAACTTTTCAGTTTCAAATTCCTCCACAGTCTATATATGATACTTCATTTAATGGTCTATTAATGCTATTACATTAAACTTTTCAGTTTCAAATTCCTCCACAGTCTATATATGATACTTCATTTAATTTCAGCCGAATATTAAAAATATTATATGACGTCTTTGTTCTAGCCTATAACTTTTCTTTTTGGAAAAGTTAAAGATGTAAAAAGAGGATTTGAGGATTTATAATTATAGAATACTTTGTGTACATTTCAGGATATTTAATATTTGGTAATTATCAAACAAGGATAAGTTACTTGGGCTATTGAAAAAAAAGTGGGTGCCATTCAACACCTAGTATTACATATGAACGCACTACTTTTTTTTTTTTTACAAAAAATTATTTATTTCTTTCTTGAAATTTTGAATTCTTAATTAGTGGAAAAACTGACATCTTAAGACTTTTATCATAAACACGAATAAATACAAGTACCAAGTGTCCTATTGTGGTTGTTATAGTACACACTAATAACACTGCCCGGATGTGACCGCTAACTCTAGCTATGATACTGAACATACCTATCATAAATGTTAACATCACATTAAGATGCCTATTGTCAGAATAACATTAAAATCTTTTATTTGTGTCCTTATTCCCACAGGAAAAGTTTGAAAATGGTGAATGTTTTACGTGTGGTACCGAAGGCTGTAGTTTAGCCGGCTATAACGCTGACCTAGGTCCACTCACCGGCAAGTTCTACGTCGACACGCATCACTCCCCGCCATTTTGTGGTAATTTATGGCTAAATGTTATCTTTTCTTTGAGAATAAGATAACTTCTAACAGTTAGTTAACAAGAGCGAATAGTCTTTTTTTGTTTTTTTTGTTATCAGTTTTTGAAACATATAGCCAGATATTCATTGATACAAATTATAAATCAAGTTTATTTAAAGACTAGCAAAATACCCGCGCTTATAAACAAAAATTAGGATTTCAGTTAGAGCTGGGAACCCGCGTAACACCATTTGAAAACATCAATTGATTAATGCTGGTCATGGTGGATATATTTTTGGTCAATATTGCTTTTTAAAATATTATGTGAAATCGAATGGTTAATATTTCTTAAATGTTTACGAAAAAAAAGTTAGGGGACCTCAGCTCCAGAAGAAAGAAAAATTAAATTTTAATTTAAGCCATCAAGTTTTTATATTCCAGGTTTTAACAAAATCCATTTTCACGGTATCCAAAATTTAGACACATTTTATTTAGCTCATATAATGTGAATAAGCTAAATTTGGGCCCCCGGCACCCAGTGAGTGATAATTAAAATGTTCTTTTTCGGCTGTTACCATCGCGGGAGTGTACTCAAAAGCTTCCCAAAGTTGTATGCTTTTACCTTCAAATCGAGTTTGAAAATTAGTTTTGAGTCAATTTTTATTAGAAAAAAAAACTACATTTGGGCCTTGGTCCCCAATTGATGGTTTTGAAAGAGTGCTCAGCAATTAGCTTAAGTTTCATGCTCCTACCTACACAAGAGGTTGGAGATTTAATGATGAATCTGTTTTATGTAGCTCATTTAAGAACACTATATTTGATTGGTTCCCCCCCCCCCCCCCACCTGTTATTATCGCGGGAGGCTACTCAACAACTTCCCAAAGTTTCATGCTTCTACCTACACGGGAAGTCGGAGAATTAGCGATGAGTTGGTTTTTTTATAAAGAAAATAAACTACATTTGTGCCCTGGGGAGTGATAACTTACATATTTTTTCGCCAATAATTGTCGTTAGAGTTTACTCACCAAGTTCCCAGAGTTTCATGATTTTACTTAAGCGAGAAATTAGAGAATTAGCGATGAGTCAATCAGCGCGTCAGGGCTTTGCCTTTGATTAGTATAGAAAAATTAAAATAAATATCTCGTAAATGCATACTCTGATCTTAACACATAATAGATTTATGTCACTTCATGCGATATAGAAAAACACACAGGAAACAGAGCTTTATTTAACGGGGAAATGGGAACAATGGCAACATTCGTACGATGAAACCTAAAGTTTGATGATGCGTGAATTACGCCACAAATCTCAGTAAAAAAAAAACTTTAAGAACGTGCTAATGACATTACGTACGATGACAATGGTAAATATAGTTTCCAGTAAACTTGCCTTGCAAGCTTTAGAATCTAAATAAATGCTTCATGTTACTCTATAGACAGCTCTCCATTTATTGAATGCTTTAACTTCCAATCAATTTGTATCTTTTCGTTTTTTCCATCTAGGCTATCCATACCACGTTAAGGTGGTCCCCAATCCGAAACAATCAAACACAACTGGCTTAATTTACGTCTCGTTGATTGGGACTCTCGACAAAACGGATTTTATACCCATCAACTCGAAGTAAGTACTGTAACAACTTGTGTGTGTTATGTGTGTCAGTTGAAGTTGTGATTTATGATCTGTTTTTATGACGTGTCTTATTGCTAACCGGCTGATATGACGATGATGGCTGCCTGTTATACTGCTAACACCATCCATGCTAGTAGCCTCGTCTGCTGGTTGCACTTTGATGTTCAAAAACTCTCTTAAATTAAAAAAAAATGTATCCAATTTTTTAAAATTAAATTTGTCCTATTTTACAAACCTTTTATAAAATTTCGGAAAATTCTTGCTTTATTCAGTGCAGCCGATTCAATAGAGCGCATGCAGAGAGACCTGCAACTTTCATAAGGGACTGCATAGAGGAACGCAGCCCTTCTATAGATACTTGTTCTTATGCTAGTTCCTTAAAATACTTCGGGGTTAATCCATCCATTCAGCTATAAGATAGTAACAAAATCTTGTGCTTTATTCAGCCACAGGAAGCCAGTGTAGATCCTTAAGTGATGATTTAATATCGTCATATAAAGCCATCTTTATTCTATTTATAACTTCTAACATTTTACTCAATCATACTAGGTTTGCAGACTACCTATTTGACCATGAATTAGACTATTCATGGTCAAATAGGTAGTAGGCGTAAAGATTGCATATTTGATAATGAAATTATTGAAATATCTACGCATAAAGAGCACCTTTTAGACAACGAAATGCTAACTACAAAGATTAACTTTTGATCATGAAATACCTATTTGACCATGAATAGTCTAGGCATAAAGAGTGCATATTTGGTAATGAAATATCTAGGCATAATGTTACCTATTTGACCATGATATACCTAGGCATAAAGAGCCTATATTTGACCATGATATACCTAGGCATAAAGAGCCTATATTTGACCATGACATGCCTAGGCATAAAGAGCCTATATTTGACCATGATATACCTAGGCATAAAGAGCCTATATTTGACCATTTTAACTTGCAATCCCCAGGAACAAGAAACTCAATGGCACGTATGAGATCTCGACCAATGTTGTGTATAAAACTGACATCGGCGTCGTCACAGGGGTGCAGTTAAAATACGTTAAGGACGTGGGTTTCCTGGGAGGACTTTTCGGGTCCTCCTCCACAAACTCCTACAACATGGCGTCCATTCAAGTGATGTCCCCTTCTGCTGGCATGTGGTAAGATAATTATAGTGATGTCCCTTGTAGTGATAAGGTAACTCTTTGTGACGTAGACGTCTGCTGGCTTGTCGTAGGAAACACATTATATATAAGTTATGTTTTTATATTATAGCTTACTACTTGTTATCCAAATATTGAAAGTTTCAAGTTTACTGTAAGATGGCTGTTCTTCTATGTAACAAAATTGAATGAATCTACAAAAAAGGCCAGCACAGTAAGTGTTGCCCACCGCTTGTCTGAATTTTGTCATGGTGAAACATAAAAAAACAACAGATGTCTTTAAAAATATATTGTTTTTTTGTTTACACAATAAATCATACATTAAAGCGTTCTAAAACTGGATTTTTATTCCGCTTATCGCGTAGTAAGTCTAGTTATTTCTCAATACATTTTTAAAAAAATTAAAATGTCTCGCGTTGGGGAACATTTAAATTGTAAATGAAAAACATGGGGGGGGGGGGGTATAATCTATTTCAAAAGACTTGGATATTATCTTTTGTTATTATATTCAAATTGACGTCATTACTTCATCTGATAGACCACGCAGGGCGGGGTGGGGGTATGAAACAATCTAAATTGAATGAAGAATCGGAACAACCAAAGACTCTCAATGCTGTGTAGTGTCAATGTTGATGACATCCTATTCTGCTGTGATAACCAAGCAAACACAAGAATAAGAAAGGTTTATGTAGGGTTGGCAAACGGATGAATTAAATTTGGTTATAAAGTTACATAACTTCATGTCTAGCTTCAGGTTAGGATTAGGTGAAATTAGTTATAGCTTATGATTATTTGTTTGTTTGTTGACATTAAATTTGTGTTAGGTTAGAATTAGGGTATTTTACTGTCAGGCTATAACTATGATAAGGTGAGTTTCATATGAGGTTTATCAATGTTAGGGTTATTATAAGATGATAAGGTTAAGGTTAGGAGACATGAACTGGTTGTGATTATGCTTAGTTTACTTTAAAAATTGTTTGTGTTTTGGTAATGGTGAAATTAAATATACTTTAAGACTACGGTTAGAAGATAAAAAGGTAGGCTAGGGCTAGAGTTACGGTTATTGGAAATTAAGTCTTTGTTGTGATTAGATTTAGGTGACAGCTTGGGTCGTATTTACAGGTTAGGTGACATACTGTCTTGGTCATGGTTAGAGTTAGGTGACGCTCAGCCTGGGTTATGGTTAGAGTTAGTTGATACTCAGCCTGGGTTAGGGTTAGAGTTAGGTGACACTCAGCCTGGGTTATAGTTAGAGTTAGGTGACACTCAGCCTGGGTTATGGTTAGAGTTGGGTGACACTCAGCCTGGGTTATAGTTAGAGTTAGGTGACACTCAGCCTGGGTAATGGTTAGAGTTAGGTGACCTTATCTCGGGGGACGCGATGACCAAAATGCCCACGAAAGTTTGTTTAACTCTCGATAAACTCCCAACAGGGCATCGTCATGTCGTGGAGAGTTCAACCTTGTGGACAAACAGGTTCTTGACGTCACAACCACGGCCACCCGTTCAAGTGACCCATGTGTCGTCATAGGATAGTGGTCAAGTGTATCGATAAGCAAACTGTCGATTGTCTTTAATTTATGTAATGTTTAACATTCATGCACTGTTCAATACAATGCACACGAATAAAGGTTTACAATGACACATGAATAACTCAAGTCTTATTTACAATTTTCTTGTTAACTCTTTCATACTTTGATTCAGCGATTTTATTTCACTTTGTTTTAGATTTTAATTGAACACTGAATTCACTCTCAGACCATGGAAAAGCCATTTACGACAAAACTTAAAGGAATAATCAAATATCAAATACTTTGACTTGAAATTTTCAACGGTAAACATGGTAGAGGTTAAGAATGATTTTAAAGTGCGAAATGTAGCTGTTAGAAGTTGAGTGTGGACTAGAGAAATAAATGGACTTAAGTCATTGAGAGGGTGTGCAGGGGAGTGTAAGGAAAAGAGATAGAGGGCAGAGGAAGAGAGGAGAGCGTGATTGTGAGAGAGAGACAGGAGAGCGGGAGCGAGAGACATAGTGAGTGAGAGTTTGAGAGAGACAAAGAGATGGGAGAGAGAGAGGGACAGAGAGAAGAAGGAGGCGAGATAGACGGAGGCAGCTCGTGATACTAGAAAAGTGTTTAAAAAATAATAATCAATTATGAAATAAAGGTGTAAATACGCATCATGCCATTGTACATTTCATTTAAAATAATTCAAAGGAGTAGTAGGCCTACATTCCTGTCTGCAATACAAGAACCTGTCTTATAAATGACTACAGCCTCGATCAACCAGATGATATCCCTAATTATAAAGACTTTCTTTCAACTCACGAATAAATCTTGAGCCTAGACAGTAAAATTTGTTGTTGTTTTTTTACGTTTACAATTGAAAATTGTGTTAAGATTTGTTCCCTTTTCCTCGCACTCATTAACTTGACTCAAATTGTCATGGTAGGTAACATCTACTTAGATGAGTAAATAAGGTGTGTAAGGAAAAATCAGATATTCTTTTGTTTAAAACAACAACTACT
The DNA here is from genome assembly GCA_002072015.1 of Radix auricularia. Classification (NCBI taxonomy): domain Eukaryota; kingdom Metazoa; phylum Mollusca; class Gastropoda; family Lymnaeidae; genus Radix; species Radix auricularia. The sequence goes on along the minus strand of MUZC01004624.1, from coordinate 352,633 downwards.
ACAACAAACAAACTGTTTTCAAATATATCCATTTATGTTAGAATATCAGGCTGTCGTTATTTTTTGTTCAATTCATAAATAAGAAAACTGAAATATAATTGGGCCGTGTGAGTGTGGTAATCAACGATCCGTGAAGGTGGATAGAGCAGATGAGATCTTCTTGCTAAAATTTTTTAAATAGTTTCATCGCTCAGAGTGATCTTTGATCAACGCTCCACAGAGCATTTGTTGTTAAAAAGAAAATCTCTATATAGATAATTCTCATCATGGTACAACTATGCCGGACACCAAGTAGCAAGCTGTCTGACCCCACCGACCAATCAGATTGCAAGAAAAAGTAATGTACAGCGTGGGGGTCATTCAAAAATTCGTTAAATTGAGGTCAATTACTATCGTCTATCAGAACAACAAAATAACATGTATTTCGTAGTGTAGTGGTTATAACATTCGCCTAACATGCGGAGAACGAAGGTTCAATCCCCAGCTAAGACTTTACTTTTTTAATTTTTAAAATTTTTTGTGTTTGTGCCCGTTCATTTCCCACTATATTTCCTATCACCATAACAAGCGCAAGACGAGTGGAAATAAGCTTGACGAATGACCTTTGTCCGGTTATGCAAATTAGTTTATGGTAGGCAAGCTAGGGTGGTGCGGGCTGGCAAGTGGATAACCACAGTGCACATGTTTCCAGATCAACAATGCGTCAGTTACTCCCTCATCCGAGGTTCATTCACGTTGATCTGATTTAATAATCGTGATGTAGTTTGTGTCTGTTCACCCCCCCCCCCCCCACTTTTTTTGCACTATCTATGAGCTAATCTGCGGTGTATGCCACGCCGTGGGCTTCTAGTTAATTTTAATTTCAGAATTAAGTTTAACAATTCAACATAACCAACAAAAAAATTAAGATAAAATTTACAATTACTAAAATTAATTAATCTATTTAAAAAATAGGGCTGTGAAATGAACGTTTAATTTCAGATTAATCGTAAATGATTTACTGATTAAATTATTTTTAACGATTAATCGATACATTAACTTAAAATTTATTGGAGGTCAAAAAGTTATTAAATATATATATATAAAATAGCGACCGATAAATAATATATTTCCCGACGATTACACGAACTTTTTGGTATTAAACTATTGACTGACGGGAATGTTCAAAATATTTATAAAGTTTGCCTCTTATGGTACTAACACTTCGCCTACTGAAATTAAATGAAAAGCGTATTAAACTAATGGAAGTTATGGAGTCTGACTCAGAGACAAGAAATGACGACAGTTCTTCTGATGAATTAATGCATTACAAAATGGAGATGAAATTTCCTAAATCCATTAACCCTCCACAATGGTGGAAACTTAATGAACACCGATATCCGATAATATCATACCTGGCCAAAACCGTTTTGTGCATACCAGTTACTTCAGTTCCATGTGAATTATTGTTCAGCTCGGCTGGCTATATTGAAAATTAGACCCGCTCATCACTTCAACCAAAAATGTCAACTCGTCTTTTTCGAAGTTGATTACAAGATGACTTATGAAGAAGACATTCCAGTGTTACTTAGATTTTAATGAGAATGTTTCATACGTGTTACTTATGACATCATAAATTTTAATTTTTGCTTTAATCGAAATTAACGATTAATTAATCGTTAACAGCCCTAAAAATGGTTTCTAGAACGCATTGAAATGTTTAATTTTTATATTTAGGCTATTTATTTTTTAATTCAAAATTTCACGAATAGCTGACGCAAATAAATAGGCTTAGTAGCTAGTCATAGTTTGCTCATTTTTTTTTAAAAGAAAAAATCAACTTTTTGATGTCTGAAACCTCGTCGCTGTACAATAAATAATTATAATCACTTTATTGGCCACTTGAAGTTTAAACTTCGGCCTCATTGTGCCCGCGGTGCGGATTTTCGACACCACAGGTCTAGGAGCATCTTTATTCATCTCCACGTTGTAATTTATAACGTTGCACTTTCGTGGTGGGTTTCTGGGCTTAGAGACGTAAGGATTTGGAAACGTCCAGGCTTTCAATTTGTGTGTTGACTTTCAAAAAAAAAAAAAAAAAAAAAAGCAATAAATTGTTTCTTTATTTAGTTATTTAATTTCCACCAATAACTTAGCCCGTATGTTCCAAAATGTTTATTTGACGTTCGTTAATAATACTATTACTCACGCGCAGCTATCACAGTGCCGACTGTGACACGGATCATTCCCTTGTCGCCAGCAAAGTACGAATAATGAGGAAAAACTCGTACCACACAAAGAAAAGGGGAAGTCCACGCATCAATACCTCCTGCATGAAAGACCCTGCGATAGCGCAGCTGTTCAAAGACAAGGTGAAGGAAAGTCTCTCAAAGATGTCCCCATGCGTCACCATTGACTCCAAATGGACGCATCTGAGAGACACAATCTATACATCCGCAATACAAGCCTTTGGCAAAAAATCTCACAAAAACACGGACTGGTTTGATGAACATTGGGACGAGATGAAACCCGTCACTGAAGCAAAAAGGAAAGCTCTTATGGCTTACAAGGAAAAGCCTACACCCGACAATTTGCATGCCTTAAAAACAGCTAAGTCACTTGCCCAAAAGGTTGCACGTAAATGTGTCAATACCTACTGGCTTAAGCTCTGTTCCAGTATACAATCAGCTGCAGACATGGGCAATGCAAAAGTCATGTACGAAAACATCAAAAAGGCAACGGGCCCCTTGACGTCAAAAGCTGCTCCCCTAAAGTCCAAAAGTGGAGAAATTATTCAAGACCAGGCAGCACAGCTAAAACGGTGGGTTGAGCATTATCTGGAATTGTATTCAACAGTTACCACAGTCTCCAGCACCGCTCTAGATGACATCCCAGATATGCCACTCATGGAAGAACTTGATGTCGTGCCCACACAGGAAGAGCTGAGCAAAGCAATTGACAGTCTAGCTTGTGGAAAAGCGCCTGGGAATGATGGAATACCACCAGAGGTTCTAAAGAGTGGCAAGACAGCTTTACTCCAACCATTGCACGAGATTCTGTCCCTCTGCTGGGAACAGGGCTACATCCCCCAAGACCTAAAGGATGCAAATATAGTGACACTATATAAAAACAAAGGTGATAGGAGTGATTGCAATAATTATCGCGGCATTTCACTCCTTAGTATTGTAGGAAAGACCTTTGCCCGCGTTATACTAA
>MUZC01004624.1:334651-348508 GCA_002072015.1 Radix auricularia | reverse complement strand
AAAGTGCCTAATAGTGAGGTCCTAACGCGGGCCAATACCCAAAGCATGTTCTCAATTCTTAGTGAAAGACGCCTGAGGTGGCTAGGACATGTCAAAAGAATGAGCCCCGGCCGCATCCCGAAGGACCTCCTATATGGTGAACTTGCTTCAGGAAAGAGGAAAACAGGTCGCCCACGCTTGCGATTTAAAGATGTCTGTCAAAGGGACATGAAAGCAGCCAAAATACATACAAGTGACTGGGAGTGTAAGGCAGAAGACCGATCTACGTGGCGCACAGTTGTCAAAGAAGGCGTCATAGTAGCCGCGGAGCGAAGAATGGAGGAGGCTGCAGACAGAAGAGCTAGGAGAAAGGCCAAAACATTTGGAAGCACAGAACTCATGTGTAAAAACTGTGGCAAAGACTGTCATTCAAGGATAGGACTGCACAGCCACTCGAGAAAATGCAACCCAACCCAACGGTGATGCACCATCGTCTCGCGAGACGGAAGGATGCCAGACATAATAATACTATTAAAGCGCTTCTGTTTGAAGTAGGTTACCTACTTGTGTGTTAGTTTTTTTGTTTGTTTGTTGTTTTTTTTTTGTTTTTTTGTTTTTGGGGTCTGGGCGTGACGTCACAAGGTCATGTCGTGAAGAGACGGATAGATAACAACATGAAGGACGACACAGCAGAAATCAACCAAAAAAAGTAATTTAAAAAGATATTAATAAAATGTGAAGTCAGTCTGACTGTCGTAGAAACGTTGCTGGTTAGACAGACACTTGTTGCCTTAGACTGGTTAGATAGTTCAAGGAGTTCTCTGGCTGGCTATCATGGGAATTTTCATTATAACCTGTATAATAGCAGGTAATTTTCTTAATTAATAATGCGGTCAATTTTGTGTAAACATCAAAATAATTAAATTGGTATTGGATATAGATGTTGTAATATTGAAAATTATATCAAATTCCTCAATTTTTTTAAATATTGCAATGATATATGTCTACTTTACCCAGATAAGAATAATATATAGAGACTAGCAGTCCCATCGTGTGTTGCAACGATCTAAGGGGCCGTCCATAAAGTGCGTCACGCTATTTTTGACCATTTCTAACTCCCCCCTCCCCCTGTCACAAACTGTCACACTTTCTTATACCCCCTCCCCCCTCTGGAGCGTGACGTACTTTATAAACGGCCCCTAAGTAAAACTGAATAAATTTGAAGAAACCAATGAGTGGTTTGTTTTAAAAACATTTTGTTCAGAAATACTTGCGGAAATGAGAAAAAAAAATCAAAGATACAAAGCAAGTGGGAAAAAATTAAGTTTACAAAAGAAAAAACGATATTATGAGTCTCCACCCCAAGTGAGTGATAATTATATTTTTATCGCAATTGTACTTATCGCACATACTAAAATTTATATAGCTCATATAAGCACACAAAAAAAGACTCCTAGGGCCCCATGGCCCATTCAGTGCAAGATATAAAGTTCAAAACACCTGTTCATTTCAATATGAATAATAATGGATACTTTTATCATATTTTTTAAAGATCGTTAATAATTGAATGGGGAATAAAATCTTAAAAGTTTAAGAAAAAATACATTTTGGGCCCCCAGCCTCGAAGGAATTGTATTTAGGAGTTAATTGCCCTATAGTATTTTAATATTGGCTGTCAAGTTCTTATATACCAAGTTTGGTTAAGATCCATTAATTAACACAGTAACTAACGCTTAAACTAATTTTTATATATCTCATATTAGCAAAAAATGACAGTATGGGCCCCTGGCGCTCCATGAGTGTTACATTAAGAGAAAAAAAAGTTGCCAGTTACCATTCCAGGAGCATACTAACAGTCTAAAAAAAGTTTCATAACGATCGGGTGAATGGTTTAGTCAGCTATAAGGGACAAGCACACAGACATACTTTGATTTTTATACATATCGATATATTATGAGGATAAAATGTGTGATTAGTTTAGAGATTAATTGCAACGCATCATTTGGATGAAGCTTGTCAAATAACGCCAGGGGTAGGACTCTATTAATGCCGAAAGTCGAGACTTTAAATGTACATTTTCCTCTGAATGGTTGAACCTAATTGATTACTAAGGTTTGATGTACCGGTCAGATCTTACAATCTATTGGATATATCTTATCTTATCTTAGATATGCAGACGCTCCTTCTATGCAGAAGATAACTGCGTCCACAGACCATGAGAGATGATCTGTTGGCAAGTGATGCAGCGGTCACAGGCCACGGCTATAGGGGTTCCACGCATTACCCCAGCCGCCTAACTATTGTCTAGTTAGGTACCCATTCGGAGCTGGGTGACTCGGGGACTCATCAGGCCCCGAGAACAAATCCTCACGTTCGTGTGGATTCGAACTCGTGACCATCAGTGTGACAGTCGAGAGCGCTACCTCTCGACCACCACGTCCCACAATATAATATTACCACTTAAACTACAAACGTTATATAGGCAATCCTTGTCAGAAAGCTGATCATTGTCTCAAGTTTTCATTGTCCGAATGTTCATATTTATTAATCTATTGAATTCGAGGATGATTTTTCCAGCAGTTTCCCTGGCCAGATTTTCCGTGGAGGCCCAGGCTGATAATGTCTGTTACCCGGTCATCGGCTGCTTCAACAACCACGCACCCAACGACAACACCCATGGAGTGCTGCCCATATCTCCAGCAGACATGGGGGTGCGGATGTGGCTGTTTACCCGCAGCAACCGCCTAGCGCAGGACGTCATCAACTACGACAACCCAGCATCCATCACTGGATCTCACTTCGATCCCCATAAGGCCACCAAGTTTATTGTTCACGGCTTTTCGTCATCGTTTGAGAAAACTTCATGGATCTTGCAAATGAAAGACAAGTTCTTGAATAAGGTTAGGCGTGTCCGTGAATTGACATACGTACTTTATCACTGGTTCAATTTTAAATTATATTGTAAACAGATGATTTGTTTTAAGGACAATGTTTTGAGATAAGAATTCTAGATATGTCTGTTTAAACTAGACCTTTAGACGCAAATGACCTACTTTAATGATAGTGCGCCGGAATAAGATGTGTTATTAGATTGTGTTGTGTAGGAGATCTGGCGTTGAGAGTAAGGGTAAAACTAAAATGAAGCAACCGAAACATTAATCAAAAGCATAAAATTAAGGTGTTTTTAAAATCTGATTAAAGGAAATACCTGCCAACATGTGGTTGAAATTAATAAAATTTCTTTCCTTCTTGAACAATTCATAATAAAAGATGGATTCACTTGCACAAGTCGCAACGTGATTTATGAAATTCTTTGCAAGAAATGTAATAAAATTTACGTGGGTGAGACAGGTCGTCGCCTTGGAGGTCGGTTTAGAGAACACCTGTACATTATAAATAAACAGGCTCAGTGTCCTGTGTCTAAACATTTTAACAGTGTTGACCATGACGGCATTTTGGATACCCATGATAGAGTCCACATGGAAAATAGACTCATAAAACGATTTCGTACGTTGCCTCCCTATGGAATTAATCAAATCCACAGTTTTACTTGACTGAAAAATAGTTTTCCCGTTGAACTTCCTCCTTTTTATTAAATTCATTGTCTTCTTACACAAATAGTTTGTGATTGTGTATATATATTTTTTTTATTAAAAAGCTTTATGCAGTCCCATTCTGTATGATATATTAAAGGAAAGAGCCTTATAAATTGTTTACTTTTAGTTAATCTTAAACTTTGTCAATTTAAGGATTAAAGTCAGGTTTTGCCTATTGTCACTAGGGAGATTTCAATGTTGTTGCTGTCGACTGGAGTAAAGGGGCGGTAATGCCAGCCTACGACCAAGCGTCAGCCAACATCAGAGTTGTTGCTGCTGAGATAAAACATGTGCTGGACATCATGAAGTCAAAAGGGTTGGACCTGGCCAAGGTCCATATTGTGGGCCACTCTCTGGGGGCTCATCTGGCCGGGCTGGTTGGACATCTGTTTGGGAAAAACATCATTGGAAGGATAAGTGGTATGCCTGTAAAAATGTTTTACATTCTAGATGGCGCGACGGCATGTGGTCAAATGAACTTGTAATAATACAAAATCTGATTTCATTCGCTCCTGTTTTAGTAATAACTCCTGTTTGCTTGATGAATTTGGTTTGCTGAGTGGAATCTGTTTGCTTGATGAATTCTGTTTTCTGTGTGACTGCTGTTTTCTGAATGGCTGATGTTTTCTGAGTGTCTGCTGTTTGAGTGACTGCTGTTTTCTGAGTGTCTTCTGTTTGAGTGACTGCTGTTTTCTGAGTGACTGCTGTTTTCTGAGTGTCTGCTGTATGAGTGACTGCTGTTTTATGGGTGACTGCTTTTTTCTGAGTGTCTGCTGTTTGAGTGACTGCTGTTTTCTGAGTGACTGCTGTTTTCGGTTAGGTTTTTGGTTGCTTAAAATCTGTGCTTTTATCGTATACGATTTTTATTAGGAGGACATTTTAAAAATAAATGTTAAAAAAACACTCTTTAGTCATGTAACGTTTTCTAGCTTAGAATGTGGACACACCCCATCATACATCTCAAGTAATTATGATCACATTAAAATGAAAGAGTTTGCTGTCTACAAGAGTAATTAAAATAAAATACTGTGATACATTTAGTTTTGAGGCATTCGCTCTACCAGCACCTATAACCACGCATGTTTTTCACCACACGATTCCATATCTCCATATCTCGAGTCCATATCATCGTTCACAATGGTTGCAATTGTAACAAAGGTATTTCACACCCTATTGGAATTATTCGTAGCTCAAAGTTTGTCAGTACAGTTTGCTATCATACTTACACTTCAATTCCGCTGCTAAAATTTAGGAGTTTCGGAATTGGATCATTCCTATTATGTACGAACACTTCCTTAACGATGTTACATTAAAATATTTGATTCATTTGATGTTTCTCAGGTTTGGATCCGGCAGAGCCTAATTTTAAGGCCCAGTCTACGGATGTTCGATTGGACAAAGATGACGCCATATTTGTTGACGTCATACACACGGACGGAACGCCATTCTTTCTTCTCATTGGCTACGGCCTAATGCAGGAGAGCGGTGACGTTGACTTTTACGTCAATGGCGGGGAGAAACAGCCAGGCTGCACCGGAAGTGGTACAGTTATAAAATGGATAATAGGAGAATAGGGAAAGCTTTTATAAAGTGGGTGATTTAAAAAACAGGGGGGGGGGGTGGTTAAAGTGCGGAACTGAAAACTAGGAACTATCTTGAATGACTTTCGCTATAGAAAAAAAAATTTTGGTTATAAAAATTATATAAATTTCTTAATATTTTACGCTTTACCTCGGTACTAACACAATGCAGTGTAAATGGTACATGTGCCGTTTATATAAATCCATTGATATATTATTGCATATTTTGACAGGTTAAAGTGTAGACCTAATGAAATTCATTTAAAAACCGCGAATTATTTTTTTAAGACTTAGCTGGTAGCTGAACATGCTATGTGTATTTGGTAGCTGAACATGCTATGTGTATTTGGTAGCTGAATATGCTAAGTGTATTTGGTAGCTGAACATGCTAAGTGTATTTAGTAGCTGAACACGCTATGTGTATTTGGTAGCTGATTATGATAAGTGTTTTTAAAACGTTTCTTTTCTTTTTCAAAGACTTATTTAACGCATTATTTTTTGAAATTTTGTTGAATGTTTTGCTCCCCTTTACTAAATTGTATTTTTTTAAAAATCTAACCTAAACCAAAAAGCTAACCCTAACCCTGAAGACGTGGGACGTGGTGGTCGAGAGGTAGCGCTCTCGACTGTCACACTGATGGTCACGAGTTCGAATCCACACGAAAGTGAGGATTTGTTCTCGGGGCCTGAGGAGTCCCCGAGTCACCCAGCTCCGAATGGGTACCTAACTAGACAATAGTTAGGCGGCTGGGGTAATGCGTGGAACCCCTATAGCCGTGGCCTGTGACCGCTGCATCACTTGCCAACAGATCATCTCTCATGGTCTGTGGACGCAATTATCTTCTGCATAGAAGGAGCGTCTGTATATCTAAGATAAGATAAGACTAACCCTAGCCCTAACCTAACCTAACCCCCCTTAAAAAAAAAAAGCTAACCCTGAAGGCTAACCCTTACCTAATAAAAAAAAAAGATAACCCTCGTCTATACTGTTCCAGCTCCCGTTGGAGGTTCCATCTCGTGCAGTCACGGTCGTGCCCATGAAATATTCCTGGAGTCCATTGACACGACCTGTCATTTCACGGCGTATCCCTGTGCCTCGTTTGTAAGTCACACTACCACTAAAATGACACCAAGACCCTAACACCATAAACCAAATCTGACACCATGAACTTGATACCATCAACCTGACACCATTAATTTAACACCTTGAACCATACACCATTAACCTGACACCATTGTTTCACTCTCTGCAATATCTTGTACAATAGTGTACAACATTTCATCACTTTTCATCTGCATGTTTATCCTGTCATCATCATAATACATTTTTGTAAATTAGTTTCCTCAACCAGGATTTAAGAGCTGCATGGAGGACTAACTAATCTAATTTTTTGAGGGAGGTGTGGGGTCAAATAAACCAAAATGCGTGGATTTTATTTAATTTTGCTTCGTTTTTACGTAGAACGTTCACTTTAAAAATATTCATATAGTTTTGTTTTTACATTTGTTATCAAAATTATTGTCACAATCAAATCTTAAACAAGCGCCCTACACCTCAGGTTTGTATCAAAGTAGAGTAAAGGTCATAGGTCATCTTGGCACGCTCCCCAGAGCGGAAACAAAATTTGATTCTTCCAACCAATGGACGCGACTATGAGGTTTTTAATTGTTTGAACTTGTACTATTTTTGACATTAGCCCAGACGATCAATGTTTAAGTAAAGTCATCAGGATTTTGGGAGTCTTACATCTCACACCGTTCCCACCCGGTTCCTTTCATCTTTATAAACCTTCGCCTCACTCTTGTCCTCTTTCCGGTTGATGTCTTCTTGGACTAAACACCGCAAATTAGTTTTACTTTATTTTCCTAATAATTTTTTGTCGTTGCTTTGCCGAGGACGACTGTTTTTCCGTTAGGAACCGTCCATAAATAACGTCACGCACTTAGGTATTTGACGAGGAGGAGTGGATGTTTAAGAAATGTGACGTCACATCAAAACTCTCAACTTAAAATAAAGTTCAACTTAAATATTCGATTGATTACGCTTTATTGAATGACGTTTTACATAACTGCACGCGTGTCACGATATTAAAGTGCAGAATTACATAAATACATACGTACCTTACAGTATTTTGAAACATGCTAGTTTTCAGATTTTAAAAAATTATGCTGTTATCTTTCTGGGTTTTTTTTTTTTTTTGGAGTGGGGAGGGCAAAGCTTTGTGACGTCATTTTGGAGGCAGGGGGCTAAGTTTTTTTGGACGAAGTGTGATAAGGGGGTAGGGGAGTGAAAAATTAACCGAAATTTCGTGACGTCATTTGTGGACGGTCCCTTATGCTTTCTTTTTTTACCCCCCACCCACACACACACTTTGATGAGACTCTCACAACTATCCAACAAATTTGTCAGACTCTATTAACTATCCAACACTTTTGTTCAGCCCCAGTTTGAGAACGGAGAATGTTTCACGTGTAGTCCAGGTGCATGCAGCTCTCTTGGCTACCTGTCTGACACCTTCCCGGCCCGGGGCAAGCTGTATGTGGACACTCATCACGCATCGCCTTACTGTGGTCAGTGGTCAACAGAGTCAAAACGGCTTTAATCATAGATCTATATGGTCATGGGAAAACTAACTTTAGATTAAAATGAGAAACATTTTTTGTTCCGTTAACCGAGGAGATACTTTAAATAGGGTTTATTTTTTAAGTATCAAACCATTTCAGCTATATTAAATTTTATACAGTCTATAGAACACGGATGCTTTTCATTAAACTCTGCCACCAAATTATCTACTGTATTTGTTCACCGTTCGACCACAGACCACTATTTATGACATGTTGCGCAATGATAGTAATTTTATTGAAATAATCAAGATATTATCATGCGAAATGTCTACTAAAACTAACATGAAAGTTAATGTTCATCAAGGTATCTACTACCACATCAAGGTTTTCCCCTACGCTTCTGCCCACAATACTTCCGGTCTCATCTACGTCCAGCTGACGGGCAGTGCTGGAAAGACCGATTTTATTCCTATTAACGCCAAGTAAGCATCAGAGTAACTCCAAGTAAGAATTAGAGTAACTCCAAGTAAGAATTAGAGTAACTCCAAGTAAGAATTAGAGTAACTCCAAGTAAGCATTAGAGAAACATCAAGTACGCATTAGAGTAACTCCAAGTAAGCATTAGAGTAAATCCAAGTAAGAACAGGTTTAACATACGCGTATAGAAACATTCCTGCTTCTCAACCCTATCATTAAAGGCTGGTTAAAACTGAACTCTAACATAACTTGTACAGAAAATTTTCTATTTCAATACAATATACAACAATCATTATAACAATGTTGGGCGCACATATTTTCTTTATGTTGAAGGACAAAACCTTTCAGAAAACTTTAGTGTTTCGTCTAAACTCTTTGACCGGTGTACCTCTGCAGGAGTCTAATCTTAAACCACGCCACAGCAATCTCCACCAACGTGGTGTACAGAAGTGACATCGGCAGCACGGTGACAGCCGTCGACGTCAGATACGAGAAGGACGCGGGGATCCTGGGCTCAGTCACTAGCGGCCCGGCTCCCACTGACACCTTCACGATTGGTGGGCTGGAGGTCCTGACAGCGGCCCACAATAGCTGGTAGGTTCATGTTTCCACACTGTGTTGGTCGATCACAGTACAAGAAAACTTTTTTATGACTTTGTTAACAAATACAAGGGCTAGGACATGAGACTAAAAATTTAATACCGAATGTCCTCTTGACTTAAAGATTTCGTATATGATTTTTAAAAAACAGAGTAAATTTGATAAACTTTTTTAATGCACACAAAGAAATTGTTATGCCGTACATACTCGTTCTTAAGTCGAGCTTTTTTTTTTGTGGACAAAATATGGGGGAAAAGGTTGCTGGGTCGGCTTACGAGCGGGCCATGGGTGTTATCTGCAGGTACATTGGAAATTAAATATTGGTGTTTTTACTGTAGATCATCAAGGTTATTTTCTACACATTCTACAAGATTCGACTGCTCTACTAGAACTAGAATCTTTTAAAATATTATTGATAAACATCTGCACTTACATTATTTAATAATTTTATTTATTTTTGTGAATTTTTTAATAAATTGTTTTTCCAATTTTGTTTTCCACAAAGAATTTTAATGTGCAGGTGCGCACTTTCGCCACTGTTAACCAAAGAAAATATTTATTTTTAAAAAAAGAGCACAATGACAAAGATAGGTAGTCAAAGTAAACAATCCTAATGACTGATTTAGCTTGTAGTTTCATTAAAGGCTGCGGCTATTCGGACCCGGGCGGGTTCTGTTAGATTAAAGTGTATTCGTAGCAAGTGCATGTGACAGTGTAGTACTAGTATTAGTATGGCTAGTAGAAATTAAAATTATGTTGTTAATTTCAATGTTTATGGCCTGTTTAAAAAGTAATTTTACGCTGAGGGAGAAAAAATGAAGAAAAAAATTGAAGAAAGGAGTAACTATCCCTAAACCTAGCCCACACCCTAAAACCTATCACTAGACCTAACCTACACCCTAAAACCTATCTCTAAACCTCAACTACACCCTAAAAACTATCACTAAACCTAACCCGCACTCTAAAACCTATCACTAAACCTTATCCACGCCCTAAAACCTATCACTAAACATAACCCAAAAGCTATCACTAAACCTAAACCACAACATAAAACCTATCACTAAACCTTACCCCCACCCTAAAACCTATCACTAAACCTAACCCACACCCTAAAACCTATCACTAAACCTTACCCACACCCTAAAACCTATCCCTAAACCTAGCGCACACCCTAAAACCTATAATTAAATCTTACCGACACCCTGAAACATATCACTAAACCTAACCCACACCCTAAAACCTATCACCAAACCTAACGCACACCCTAAAACCTATCACTAAACCTAACCTACACCCTAAAACCTATCACTAAACCTAACCTACACCCTAAAGCCTATCACTAAACCTAACCCTAAAGCTTATCCCCAAACCTGAAATGTGATTCTGTCAGGGACAAACCATGAAAAAAATATTAGAAATCAATTTATGTAACAAACAAAATATATTTTTTTAAAAAGATTCCTCAACTGTTCGGTCTTTTAAAAGTTATAAAGAAAAGTATATAATATCATGTTATCGCTTACTACTCCCAGCAGGTCCGTATAGCGATCATAGTCATAGGCTATACGGACCCGTAGCCACATCGTTTTGGGCACGCTGGTCTATTATTAATTATTTTTGGGTAGTGATTATCACCTCGTCAGGACGACCCAATATACGGCTGCATACGCGCTCGTCCACTTCCGGTTATTGCTATCTTGGTATATTTTTTTAAATAAAGTTAAACATTTCATTAGTGTTTGTGGCTGTGTGGTCGTATTGATAGTAAGATAGTAAGCTACATCGCAGGTTCGGGGTTCGATTCCTTACAGATACCAATTTTTTAAAATCAATACTACATGAATTGATAATGAATAAGATTTTTTTAAAAAACAAAATGGTTAGTTTTGATGTTAGGTTTAGGGATAGACTTTAGGGTTACGTTTTTTAGGGTTTGGGTTAGGTTTAGTGATAGTTTTTAGGGTTTGGGTTAGGTTTAGTGATAGTTTTTAGGGTTTTGGGTTAGGTTTAGTGATAGATTTGAGAGATTGTTTGAATGCACATATAGAATCGGAGGTTCAATTTCAATGAAAGGCGCAGTGAATACTTGTAACTGTTCAATTTTATAAACAATATTACCAAGAATAGCAATAACCGGAAGTGGACGAGCGCGTATGCAGCCGCATATTGGGTCGTCCTGACGAGGCGATAATCACTACCTATTTTTGGGGGGTCGGCTTACGAATGGGTTACACACTTTTAATACTTTTCTGTTTTCTCTTCCAAAAGAGTGTGAGTGTGTGTGTGGGGGGGGTGGGGGGGGGGGGTTGGCTTATGAACGAACGGGCTATAGAACCAGTATATATGGTACTTTTTGTGCATGAAATTTTTTATTTTAGCCCCAGTTAGGAAGGGCCATTATCCATTACAACTGATAAGAAGTCGGTGCTTCCTTCTAAGTGAGGAGGAAACGGGGTCGTCCACGCTGGTTTTGACCATTTTTAACTCCCCCCCTGTCACAAATCTTGGAGGGCCCCCCTGCCCCACATTAAGTCATAATTTTTTAAATAACAAAATAATTAAAATATAATGTCAAACACTGTGATGTCAGACATGGCCACACCATTTCCCCACTTTCTTACAATCCCCCCCCCCCCCCGTCTCTGGAGCGTGATGTACTTAATGGACGGTCCCTATGATCAGTGGCGTCGCTAGGGGGTGCGGGCCGCCCGGGGTGACACCATCAGGTGGGTGACACCAGACAGTAAAATTCTATATATTCCCGTTATTCGGCACTGGAAAACTCGGAGGAGTTCTATGGGTTAAATCGTGACGGGGTGACACCATGAGCTACCGCTCCGGGCGACACCAACCCTAGTAACGCCTCTGCCTATGATGTATTAATTTGTAATGCTAATCTCTTAATTTTTGAAAAAACAATATGAAATTACTTCGGTATTTATCATTAAACTTAAGAATACTTGAACTTCATCCTTGCTCAGGTCTGCGTCTTGTCGGGGAGCTTTTAACCTCCATGACAAAGTACCGCTACACATCCCAACCACAGCAGGAAGGACAACTCATGCTTGTACTGTCGTTGGATAATCTACTCCTCCAAATTAACATTTACTCAGACAACTTGTATCATTCCATGGCCATGTTTATCGCCATTTATTTCGTTTCATTTGGGTGATATTTTCATATTTTAGCTATTAGAAAGTTATTATTATTATCTAGGAACGTGAGTTCTCAGTACCAATGAAAGCTTTCTTAATATTCTTATGTCCATAAATTTATTTATTTTAGTTTAACTTTTAAGTTAGGATAAAATACTTCTGATAACACCATTTACAGGTTAGGTTTACTATGTATGTATGTATGTTAAAGTTAATGTATGCTATAAGTTAAGTTATAACAAAACATAATGTAAAACCTAACTGTAACCAAGATTGACTTCCATAACTTACCAATGTTTAAAAAACTCAGCTGCTGCCTTAAATAATCTCATGCCTAATGGTAATTTTTTATTGGTAATAAACTGTTGATAACTACATTTATGTAATAATACTTTGACCTTTGTTTCTTGTATTGTATTGGTGGTTTTCTGTTCGTTTGTGGGGAATGGATTTAGACTGGGATATTTGGGTACCTGTCAATAAAATATAGCATTCTCATTCTAAAGCTAAAAAGATTTTTCCTTAAAATATGGGACCACATGAACATAATGTTCAAAGTTTATCTATTAAACAGCTGCTCCTCAATGAGAGATTACAACCAAAAATAATCTCAAGCCGTCTAGAGAATGATTGTAAAAGACAACATATTGGCAGGACTGTAAGTTAAAGATAAGCTGTTTGTTTCTTAAAAAAAAAAACATTGATAAGTAAGGGTCTGAAAACATTAAAAATTGAGGTGAACAGAAAAGCACAAGACAGCACCAGGTTTGAACAAGTTAAACCACAATTAGTTTGAATTATTCATCAAGTTGCTTTAAGCCCACAAGATTTAATTCACCAATATTTATTTATTATTTATTTTTTTTACAAATTCTGAAGACGAATTAATTAATAATAAAGCAGGTTATGAGAACCATCTTTGACAAGCAAAAAAAAAACAAAAAAAAATCATGTTCTAATAATAACTCCTTTGAGAACAATTAGATATGTTTTAAAAAAATACAATTCACTTTAGCAGGATGTTTACAGTAATTCACAAAGCTAGAAATAGAACTACAATCTTGTAATCTTGCAATCCATGGACTTGAATTTGAGAAAGAGAAAGATTGTTAAAAATTCAAACCTGTCACTGTCTTATTCAAAGTGTATTTTATTTTTATCAATTAAAATATTTATGGGCTTTGGACTGCAAAAAATATGAGCCTTCATCTTATCAATATATTTTTCAATCAGCATAAAACAAGAAAATTGACAGCAACACTTGAGCAACCAGCAACACATGAATTTATCAGATATTGAAAACACATGCATTCATTATTCAACAACTGAACTCATTCAAACACTCACTCAGTGACTATAACTCCTCAAGCATTCTTTAATATATGTTATTTGTATATAGGGGTTCTGCCAATATGAGGTTAAAGGTTAAACCTTCCTTGACAACATCTTCAAGAATTTCATTTTTAAAAACAAAATCCATTGACAATATCTACAAGTTTGTGTTGTCATGCTTAACAATAAATGAAGACTTTCAATCTGTACAAATCTAACAAATCTTGACACTCTTGACAGCCTTTGCCAAAGTTGCTTCATCACGTTTCATTTTCTCATTTTCCATAGAAAACACAATTCTGTTGGCTTTCTTTTCCTGCCTTCGTTCCTGAAAAAAAGAAAAGTTAAGTTTAACATTTGGCAGAAATAACTGTGATAATAAAAACAACCTGTAAAAACAAAGTTTTTGACTATAAATCTTTTATTCATGAGACAGAGCTGAAAATCCTACATGTGGAAGAAAATCAGACAGTCCCGAGCCTGCGCTCTTCATGGGGCTTCCCGGAAAACCCCCTCAGCTCTTTGGTCCCCTAAGGGACGTAAAAGCTGAAAAGCCCCCCCCCCCCCCCCCCC
>MUZC01004624.1:318308-334562 GCA_002072015.1 Radix auricularia | reverse complement strand
GGGGGGGGGGGGGGGGGTGGAATTCCCTACTATGACTCGCTATCAACAATGTATCACTTTGGCGCCACCCCAGCAAAGACAGAACTATAAGTATTGATTATATTCAAACATTTACAGATTGAACGTAACTGAGCTCTCTTGAGGTAAAAAGGGGACCCATGGGGGTGTGGTCACCCATGGCTGGAGTGAACTCAAGCAAACAAGTGAATGTCAACAACAGATGGCTACCATACATTTATAGAGAGATAAACTAAAAGTGCATTATTTTAATTACGGAACATTCAATCAATCGGAAATTTTGATACAATGCATTATTAGGTGACACATGTCTATGTGCAAAATTTCAGCTTGATAGTATCACGGGAAATGGGTCATTTTTTACTTTTGTTTTTCCGCAGTACGAACCAAGGCAGAGCCAGCAGTGAAGTTAATGTAATGGGATTTTTTAAAAAAAGGTCTTAGCTCAATTTATTTTTAAGTTTTAAAAAGTGTAGCTTTTAAAGAAAAAGATTGAAAGGCTCCAACAAATCGGAACTGTCAGTGAATAATTAAAAAAGCTTGAGTGAGACAGGGCTGTAATTTTCTGTGGCTGCTATTCATGAAATACATATAAAAATTAAGCAAAGATGGCACAATACTCAGTGATTTCCTTAAACAAAAAAACTTGTACAGTGGAACCCACTTACCTCGAGCTCGCTTAGGTCGACCACCCCATTAAGTCGACGGTTTTTTTTGGAACCGCCAAATTCTCTCTTTGTCTTAGTATTTTCTCGTCGTTTAATTCGATTTTTTTAAGTCGCCGAAACCTCATAACACGAGCACAAAAAAGGTCAAATTTGCCACTTAACATCGGTTAAGTCGATCCACATGACCAATCGCAAGCTTTTGAAAATGTTTCACCAGTGTCTGCTGGTGACGTCACAGCCCACTTGCTTTTTGCTCTGTGTTGTTTTTGGTACCATGGCAATGCGATCAGCTTGCTATGTGTGCTGGTGACGTTTTCGACACAGCCCACTTGCGCTGAGACATGTGTTGCTAACTTAAATCGCCAGTTTCAGAGATGTGTTGGAGAAAATTAAAAGTTTTTATCGATAATCGACGTTGGTTTTTATTTTAAATTTGTAAATTTCTGCTGTCAGTTGGTGCACATATACCTTCTGTTGTTAGCAAACATGTATGTACAATTTTATAGCATGCCGATAGCTTCATCAAACAAATAACGGCACTGCTGTTGTGTTAAAAAAAACTTCAAAAACAAGTGCATGAACATTATCATTTATTAACGCTAGTGATGGGACGATACCAAAATCATAGGCTGCTTACTGCAAGCAAGGCTCCCCAGATTTTAAAATATATAATATAACAGACTACAGACAGTTTACTCTCAATCTCCCAAACCATTGTTGTTGGTTAGTCCTATTAGCATCAAGTTACCGAAGGAATTGTAAGCTGAGGGGATCGTATGGAATAATAAAATGTACCGTGTGCAGTGTCCAAACTTGTTGTCATTGGCAACCATTCATCCTTCAACCTCATTTTGACTATTACATGTACTGTACTACTGCTTTGTTCTCATTTTTTCATTCATAAGAAGTGGCCGTGTGCAAAAGCCATTTAACTATTGGTTAGAATTAGTTAAAATATGTCAAAGTTGAAGGTTCAAAAGTTCAAAAGGAGTACCTAATTTTTTTGTGAACGTTTATATAAGATGATAGTTCTCTTTGAAGTCTTTGTCATGAGTCATATATAGGTCACGATAGACCATTCCGAGTCCAGAAGAGAATGGTTCGGGGACAATGAAGGGATGTGTAGGCTACTTATTTGTGTAACTTGTAAGGAAAATCAAGCAAGTCGCTTCGAAGGCACAGTATCGCTCAATCTGGGAATCACCGCAAAACGGCGTTATATTTAAACTTAAACGTCTTTAAAAACGAACGGTCTTAACAACCTTAAGAAAGCGTGAAGAAATAGGGTCCCGACATTCCGATACGATTCTGATTAATCGTCCCATCACTAATTAACGCACATCACGTACATATAGAAATTTCAAGCGCATGTTAATATTTTGCCGCCATATTGGTTTTCGCTTTAACTCGATCATCGGTTATGTCGATGCCATTTTTCATTCCCCGACGCCGTCGACTTAAGCGGTTTCGACTGTATTTTGAAAACATTTTACTAACAAAATATACTTCTTCCTAAATGCATACCAGGAAAGGGTTCAAATAATTTGATGCAGCACTGAGAAACTGAGGAACACATTTTTTGGGTGTTTAATTCAGTGAAACTGAAACTAACAACACATCATGACACTGTTAGTTGAAATTGAAATGACAATTAGGTGAAAATATTTTTTCTTAGAATTGAATTCAACTAAAAAGATTCTGACAACCTATTTTCAAGGTAAGAGCAAGAGAATGAATTAATTGTTTTAAAAATGGAAAACTGATTATGATGTAAAATAGATTTTTTTTAAAATACCAAACATCTTGGTTACAAGGTTCCAAAACTTTACAATTATATGGCAAGAGAGCCCCCACTTCAAATAATGCAATAGAGTATTTAAAGTACTTCACCTTTCTCTCTTCTTTAATGGCTTTCTTCCTGGCTTTTTTCTCTTCTACAGTTTCATCCCTTGGCCGGAAGGTGCTTGCCTTATCAGCATTTTTACTCTCTCGAATCTCTGCCTCCAATTGCTTTAGAGACAATCCAGGTAGTTTAGATGCCTCTGTTGAGTCACTAACAGATTTAGGAGGCTTTTTCTTGCCCTATAAACAAAAAAGAATTTTAAAAATGTATTTCTTTTCCATTTAATAAGATCAAGAAATCTGAAATCAGATTAAATGCTGTAATGGTCATTGAAATCTGTTTGAGTTCAAGCTTTGAAATTTTTTTTATAATAACAGATAACTAATACTGATAAAGTTTATTCTTTAAAGTTTAATGCCCCAAATGCCCCATTGACTTCCGGCAATGGCGGACGTTTCCCTCACTAGTGTTATTGCTCGATTCGTGAAGTTTTTTGTAGTTTTTACTGGTTTTTTTTTCTTGAAGTTGCGATTTTGCTATACTTTTTATTAAAAAAATTGTTCTAAACTACAGGTAAAAATAGTTTTTAAGTCAAGACGGTCTTTTGGTTTTGTAAAACAACTATTCTTATTTTAAAAAATGAAGTCAGTATGACAAAAGTAATATAAATGCATCTTACGCAATTTTAAATTTCATAACCAGTTGATTGCAATACGGGTATTCCTTACGGGATTGAGACGGAAGTTTTGCGAAAACCTTCTGGGGAATTAAACGTTAAAGCAGTGTCACATACAACCAAGCAAAGAAATAAACAAATGATTTTGTCTTTGGGAATCGTTAGTCTGCAGTGGAAAAATTCTGCTATGTATTTTAATTAATTCTAAATCATTGCATACCACCCAAAACTTAGACCATACATAAGAATTAATTCATTAATTAGTAAGGTTGTTAAGACCGCTCGTTTTTGAGGACCGACTAACCGTTCAAAAAAAGACCGGTTAACCGGTTAACTGCTCGTCCTTATATCCCTAATGTTTTGAGACCCATTTGAGAACTAACAAGAGAATGTTGTTGCCTGGCATCGTCTGATGGCATCAAAGCCCGCTTCCCCCCGCTTGCGTTCAGCTCTTTCCGCATTGCCCTCAATTCAATCAAAGCATTTTTTTTTAATCCAAAAAATTAACTAAACAGTGATGGTTAATTGTCTTTTTTATATTTTATTTTGGGGACTCGTAGTTCACCGGTCTAAATAAGAGGACAGGTTCAATAATTCGTTAAAGTTAGCGAGGTTTTTTCATTAGTTTCAAAAACCAAGCCTCGCCCCGTCCGTTGTAACGTCATGTTTACCTCTCTTGTGTTTGATGCCTATCAACTCGCGTATTAAAATTAATAATATAATAAAATTTTAAAGCTACGGAGTAAACGATGATAAAATGGAATTTATTTAAAAAACATTATTTTTCAATCGTCAACTCGCCAGAATAATTGAATTTTGCGACGCACACGTTCCCCCTCCCCGTTTTTTTCTGTTCAAATAGGGTTTGAGCTACACTCGGCGTACTATTACTACTATTAATGTGGTAATCAAATGCCTTTGACTAGCAGGAAAACTGTCACTAAAAGACCGAACTCGAATTTGTGGGCCGATTAATCGCCCGGTATCTTTGCTACGTCTTTCAAATACCTCTCGTAATATAGGTACATGTACTTCACTAAGCGGCGTGCGGCGATAAGTTTTTGAATGCCTGAACTGAAACAGACTATAAACCGGTGATCAGAAAATGCGGATAGGTCACGGGGTCATATGCTTTTATAGCTTTCTTTGTCTTTATAAGAAACAGGCTATAATTAATATAAATAGAAACAGCCTCGGCCTTGACCGTTGTTGACATCAAACGCGCACTGAGAATCACAGTGGCTCGACAATTAACCAGCTGGATCTTGGTATCGCTTTTACTCACCGCGCCAAAGCGAGAGGGAGAGGCGCGTTACCGCTTGTGGTTTTTTTTTCACTACGTTATTGCTAGGGTTTTTTTTTTTTTTTGTTGTTGTTTTCTTTTGGGTTACACGGTCCTACGGTCCTGAATAAAGATGACCTGTCTTGGTCTGAGGACCAGTTAACCGGTTAGCCGGTTAACCGTTAACAAGCTTATTAATTAGTAACAAGTGCAATACCCGGTACTGTTTCGCTCATTAGCCTCACTCTATGTTTATTACACGCCTTAGTGCAATATATATTAGATAACATGTTTAGGGCAAGATAAAGAATAGAGCCTCACCTCAACTTTGGGTGGAATCAAATCTGTAGGTAAATTTCTTGTGTTTGAATTCAAGCCTGAATGCAGAAAATGGTGTTAAAGATTTTATCATAGAAAATGTTTACATTAAACTAGAGATAACTTGCACAGAATTTTATCTAAGGTTGTTTAAAATAGTGATGTATTGTGATTTAAATATTGAATTTCAATGGTTGTGAATTTCTAATCATATGCTTCAAATAAATTATGTATGGCATGAATATCTGTTTAATTGATTACCACACATACAAGATATTAAATATGGTGTTTTGATTTGATTAAAAAGTGTCAGAAATTGAATAATGTAAAACAACAGTATAAAGACAAAATCATGTTTAAAAAAAAAGTATCTTTAGACAGATACCACGATTTGTTTTGTCACTATTAATAAACTAAGTGAATAAAAAAAATTCCACCTACTTAGTATGCTGACACAATCAAATTTGGGTTTGGCAGGTTTCACTTCCTTCCATTCATACTCATCAACATCATCATACAAATACCGAGAAGTGTCAATCTTGGGCCTGTCAGTCTTGTCATCTAACACCTCTGACCATGAACTAAACATATAATAACAATGAGATAATATCCCCATAAATAAACACATTTCTGTAGCAGAATAAAGGTTCATCGAAAAAGACCAACCCCCCCCCCCCCACCTCCCAACTATTGGTGAACCCAAAGTGACTTAGTGTTTTACTAATTTATTAAGGATTTTTTTTAATGGCATTACAATACTATATATTCAAATTATTGAAGATTATTTTAAAATAGCACTTCAGTTAAATTGGGTTATGTTGCCAGCCTATGGACTTGTTAGAAAGCGTAGAGATAAATGATGATAGACATAAACAAAAACCAGTATGGCAGCAATATGTTAACATGTGTATCCAGTGCTTTATTTCTAAAAAAAAAAGTACCAGAATGCAACTTTAAAAAGCATTCCAGGCAGTAATAAAAGTATGTGAAAAAAGGTCCCTGAATGCCGTCCTGGTGTGTATATTGCAGGAAAAAAAGCACTGTGTGTTATCAAATTTCTTTATGTATATGATGTGTGTTAGCTTGTTCCCTGCAAAATATTTTTTTTTTTATTTATTTATCTTAAATACAAAATGATAAATGCACCAATAAAAGGATTATCTTCAAAAGTAATAATAATATGGCACACACTGCAAAAAATATCCCAAAAGGCAGACTAACACGAATTTCTACACCTTGAATGAACACATGCTACATATAGACAAGCCATACTTGAATTGTGTTAGCTCTCATGCTATGCTTCATCAACTAAGCAAATTTAAAAAAAAAATTCTTCAGTAGCCAAACTCCATGACGTGTAATTTTATATTATTCATAGACCGGAATAATATGAAAACGCTTTGATGCCACCTTCGCTAGGATATTGGCTCTGGTATTCAGCCATAACACAACAGAAAACTAACTGTGTGTAATAAGCCAATACCGATTAATTGAAATTACGGTTAACGGGTCCTGATTTAATCATACCGGTCCTGATCTGATGACCAGTTAAAAACCTTAAGCGATGACCAAATTTTTCTAAAGCTGGTCATTGGACATGGGGATTGAGATAACTGATGTAAAGCGGCAATTATGCTCCTACTAATTAGTTTGGCAACATAAAAGAAACATCACAACTGATAAGACAATGCTAAGACAAAAAGAGAATTAGGTGGTTTCATTTTAAGAAAACATTGAATTAATAATTTGCTGAGTTAATTGAGGTGCAGATAACTAGATTCAACTATACTTACACTTTCTCTGGTGTTAACTTGTCATGCTTTAAAATTTCCTTCAAGTTTTCATAATCCTCAGCTGTTGCATGGTCAGGTTCATCATCAGAAATCTGATTGGAGCATCGGAATCCAAAACCTTCTGAAAAATTTTTTAGGATCTGAAATAAAAAGTAACAAATTTTAAAAAAAATTAAAATCTGATCTAAATTTTATTTTTAAAAAAAATTTCCTTAAAGGAATAAAAAATCTGTTAAATAATAGGGCACGGGAAGAACATGATTTGCTCTGGTTAATGGTTTTTAGTAAATTGGCTCTTAATTTATACAGGTATGATGTTAAACATTTCAACATACCAAATCTGTCTGAGCTGCAATGATATCGTCCTGGACATTTCCTCTGGTGCGATAAGCCTGCTGACTATCACCTTCCCCCTCTTCACTAACATCAAAATCGCTGCTTTCATCTACTTCTTCTTCAGAATCATTATCACTTTCCTCGCTGTCATCATCTGAGACAAAGTCATTTTCCCTGAAATATATTAAAAAGTATTTGAAAATTAGAAACGCTTTCCAAAAAAAATTTGAAGGAAGGTTATAATCATTTTTATTTAAAATGGCTTTTTCGCACATAATTTTTATTAATAAAAACAAAATTAAAGGAAATATTGGTACCTGTCTGAACCTTCCATAAATTCTTTAGATTTTTTTGGAACTACACCACCAGCTTTGACTAAAAAATCATCATCTAATAAGTCTTCAATTTCATCCAGTTCATCTTCATTTTCTACTTTAACAACTGGGGCATTCTCTAAGGCTTCCAGAATATCAGGGTCAATTTCCTCTTCTGTAATGTCAAACAAAAAAATGTTATCTGAGAAAAGCTGAAATAAACACACTCACACAAAATTTAATTCTATTTTTAATAGTATGCCATTTTGGAAACATCGGTCATGCCACACTCTAAGATATTAGTCCAACTTTGACATTTAATGTCTTTGCCTCTTTTGGATTAGACTAATCATTAGCAGATTAATCAGGAACAAGTATTCAAAATAAACATAACTCTTGGAATTTTTAAAATTGATGTGAATATAAATTTAAATAGTTAATATTATTATCCATGAACATATATCAATCTGTACAAAGATTAAAAATAAAACTTTTCATGAAAGTACCTTTTTAAATATATGTGGCGTAAATTTTTATATTATGGCAAATTAATAACATTGTTAAAATTTATTACCCCCCCTTCCCCCCCCCCATCAAAAAAACAAAAAAAAAACAATTTGAATATTGAACTTGAAGCAATTGTTTGTATTGTGGAGGATTATTTGAGATCAAACAAAATATTAAAAAACAAATATTTTCTAGGTAAAATATTTTTGTCTGTTAAATATATATTCTAGATGATATCCTTCTCTAATGTGTTATGATAATATAATTTAAAAGTTCAGGTATTAAAAAGTGTTTTAAATGGGTTTATAGCTAATTGATTTCTTCAAAACTCTAGTAGATGGGGAGTTAACTTTTCTTAATTTTAGGTGGAGTGGAAGATGATGGATTAAACTTGATTGATGGGTAAACTTAAGGATGAAACAATATTACAGTTTAAAATGGCAGTTATGATTTAGAGTAATTAATTTTGCCACAATTAAATGGCTCTTAATACATAAGTAAAAGATTTTGAAGACAGCATTACACTAATGAAATCAGTGCACCCAAAAATTTTTTAACGAATATGTTATAAAAATTCTAGCTAACCTTCAGTTGTGTCAGTGGTAAAATATTCTTTAAACAGAGATGGGCCACTAAAGGTTGACCGCACCTTAAAAAAAAAAAATTAATAACTGCAATATCAATTTTAAGAAGATGGATAACATGTAAACAGGGTATGAGTGAGCCTGACAAGACGTCACAAAACAGCAAACTTTTGGGCACTGAGACTTCTTCAACGAGCAATAGTACAAAGACAAATAAAACAATTTTAAAAATTTAAACTTTGCTGCTGTGAAATTCAGAGCCAAAGAGACCAATGTAATTTTATGTGTTAACAAATTTCAGTAGATAATTATTCTTAAAAGAATAAAATGATTAAAATTTAAATGAAAGAGAATGAATTTTTGAAATCAAAACATAAAATTAAACCCTTCCACTATGATAATTATGCTGTTCACCTCATCTTCTGTTCGCATTTGATAGCTTTCTGTATTTACAAGTGTTGCTTGTTCATTTATTGACCTTAGATGTTTCAGGTAGTTGTATGTGTCATCATAAAAAATGCCATATTTTCTCTGCTCCTCCTTCCTAGATTCAATCTAACAGAAATAAATATTTATAATAAATGGCATGACAAAGCTTAATAAACAAGAAATAAAAAAAATGAATGCATTTTGACGACACTTTAATAGTATAAGATATGAACAGATCAGCATAAAAAAAATTAACTTTATAGACAATTTTAAACAACCTTACATGTTATTTAAAAGCAATACATATAATGCATTTGTTATGTTTAGATGCTATTAAGAGGTTTAAAGAGCACACATGTAATATAAACAGTTAGGCCTTTATATAATGTGATTGGTTAACCCTTTGAACCCATTATCCTGTTTTATCATGTGTGGTAAATAACCATACACCACCATGCTGATGTTTTGGTCTTAGATCGAAACCCCATGTAAATATTCGCCTGGAACCAAGGTAATAAGGGCTCCCAGGTTCAAAGCAAAGTAATAATTTTAACAATGCAAATAGCAATAGACATATAAACTTTATGGCATAATTTTTAAAACAAACTTATTTTATTTCAGAATTAGAAGACACATTTATAAGCCCATCAATAGGGATGTGACGGAGCTGATGAAAATCCGCATCCGTCGGATTTGGATTTGGCAAATATAAATCCGTCGGATTCGAATGCGGATGCGGTCAACACTTGGCTAAAAAGGGAGTATACCAAGGTGTCAGTCCCTTGCCCCCCATAACAAGAAGGATTTTTAATTACAAAATAAGTAATTAAAAAACAATGCATATTGCAGTTTAAAAAGATAAACAAAATGAATGAATTTAATTCCACCAAAGTAATTTGAACCTAAATTTTAAAAAACGCTTAAAATCAAGTAAAAAATTAAACAATTTGACAAACAACATTTAGCAAAATTAAAAACTAAGTTCTTAAAATTGGAGAGTTATGAGAGCATTAAACAAAATTAAAGATACTGTTTATTATCACATTCACATGAAGCCTCAGTACTTGAAAGTAATTAATGGCAGATTAAACTTCAAGAACACCAGTTTCTGGTGTATGTATGTACTGTACATGTTATTTACTATTATTATATAAATATATTTTCATGTAAACACAAACTAAAATGCTATTGAATATCCATTCATATCTATTCCGAGGTTTAGAAAATTCGGATGAAAACAATTTCGTGAGAGGGGTGTATATAAAATACATTCATGATTAAATACAACATCTAATCTATGGACAGCTGATTAAGGGTATAGGAGTTTAGTTTTATCTGTTTTCTTTATTTCGGGTTTGCGAAAGTCTCAAGTTTTTTAAATTTTAGTTACGATTTCTTCGGCCGTGTTTCATCTGAAAACGGTAATTTTTCAATTTTAAAAAAAAAACGTCGGATTCGAATTTTCTACAAAAATGTCCAAGTTCGAATGTCGTCGGATTCGAATTTCTTCACATCCCTACCCATCAAACATTCAGTTAAATGAATTATACAAAATGCAATTACATTTTTACGAAAAATACATTTTAAATATTGTTTCACAATTGTAACAATACCTCTTCTTTGGAGACAGCTGCAGCTGTTTCATCATCATCATCATCTTTAACGTATCCAGGGATAAGACGATAAGTTGTGGATTCTTTTTTGCGAATAAATTTCTTCTTTTTTTTCACTGGTTTAGGCTACAAAAGAAAGAACAGTATAAATATTGAAAATAAGGATTGTGCTGCAATTATCAAAAAAATAATGGATGCTTAAAAAAATAAGAAATCACATAGGATAGGCATCTATTTTTAATTTCATGTCGCACAGTGAGAAGCATGTATAAGAGATTGTGCAAACAAGTTCCTAATGAATAATAATTGTTTCCTGAAACCTCTTTCAATAACTAGATTGATAAGACATTAAAGAAAAATAATTTAGTTTATCATTACTTAATAATTTCTCAAGCTCTTTTCTGGCATTTAAAATCTTTAAAAATAAAGTTTTCATGTTTGTGAGCTCATTGTTTGTAAGAGATTGTATCGACTGATTGTGTTATGATAAGTTGAAATCAAAGGGATGAAATAAATTAATGAATTAATTTTTTTCATATTCGTTTTTTTTTAAACACGAAAAGCTGGACTAAATATATGGATTAAGCTTCTACAACAAATATATGCGCAAACAAATAGCCTTCAATTAAATTTAAATGTTACACTTCCTATTTGACCTCTCAAATTTAACTCTTTATATAATTCATCATTTTAGAACTTCATATTATGTATCATTGATTAATCAGTGTGAGAATAATTTTTTTTCAGAGAGAAAAATACATTTCCTATGATCATCCCAAAATTTGCTTAAAGCACCTGGTTATGATTTTTTGTGAGGAAAAAAATCATAAAATTATTAGTTAATTATAGTACAGTTGAACCAAGTTATGTAATGTCGCCGGCCTTGGGCTTTGCCAAAAATCGTGGAGATAAGTGAGGATCGATATAAACAAAAACCAATATGGCGGCTAAATATTAACGAGGCACTAGGTTGTTTTTTTTAACTTTTAAAATATAAATAACAAATATTAGAGTTAAATAGAGGTGAGTTTTAAATAAACTTTTGCACCAAAATTATAAATTTAGTATTTATACTTTAAAAGTTATGAATTTTTAAAGTGTAGTTCAATTTGCCCAAATCCCCAATGCATTTTACCCCCACATTTTAGTACCTTAATTCGTATGTTCGCATCATGCACTTTTTCTCTCGTTTAATTAATGATTTTATATTCAGGATCAATGATATAAATACAATAATTATTTCTTTATTTTGTTTTTAAAATAGTCTTTATTAAAAATCATTTTAGTTTGTAGTAACAGTAAAATTTATCTTTAAAAGAATTTCATATTGTGTTTAAAAATTTCAGTTTGCATAGTTTGGAATATATGACAAAGTGAACTGTTGTCTATAATTATGTCTAAATAATAGGGCTGCGGAAATTATTGATTAATTTCTCAATTAATCGGTAATTTTTTTATCGATTAAAATTTTTTTTAATCGATAAAATAGCAATTAAAATTAAAGAAAATATTTTAACTTTTTTTTTTCGATTTATTAATAAATAATATTAATTATTAATAATTAATAATAGTTCACTTCTCCATTTAAATTTGTTTTAAAATGTGTATTAACTTTTTAATTAGCAGTTTTTATAAGGAAAATTATATTTTAAAAATAAACATTGTTTTTACTTAATTAACAATAATTTTTTTTAATTCATTGACATTAAATTGAAATACTTATATTTAAAATATGTCTCCCAAAAATACAATATTTTTTTTATTAAAAACTTAAGTTTTTGGCATTTTATGAAATTTTCAGATAAATGACCTCAAAAATCTTATTTTCAGCTTTAATCAAAACTATCATTTAATTATCCGGTAATTTTTCAAAAGTTAACGATTAAATTAATCGATAACAGCCCTACTAAATAATATTAGGAACACCTTTAGAACTTTCTTCAACTTTGGCTCATGAATAATTAATTTAACAACACTGACCCATGGCTAAATAGTTTTTGCACTCGGCTACAACTAATGAATGAAACTATTGAAGACTGTAGTAGAAGTCACAATGAGGTTGAATGAATAGTACTGGTTGGCAGGGACAACAAGTCAGCACACGGTACATTATGGTATTTTATAGTAACAACTCTGCAGGGTTTAGCCATCTAAATTAAGTATATTACTGAATTAATTACAAATTACATCATCTTTAAAGTTCAATTATCAAATATTGTAATGTTTAAAGGCAAAATAATTGAAAATTTTATAAGCATTGGGAACTTCCAACATTAAAAAAGGGGCAGTGTCGCTTATGTAAAGAAGGGTCATGTCACTCAAAATGAATGTCATTACTGCACACTTACCCAATTGTTTTTACAACTAGGAATGAAAATTGTGAAATGTGAATATGGTAGTGAGATGTGAAGTGGAATCGATAAATAACATTTTCAAAGGCTGACGATTGGTCATGGGGATCAGATAACCAACGTTAATTGCAAATTTGGCCCTCTTGTGCTCCAGATATTAGGGTTGGGCAACATAAAAGAATCGACATAACCGATGAGAAAATGCTAAGACAAATAGAGAATTTGGCGGTTCGACTTCAAAAGCGTCGACTTAACAGGGTTGGCGAGATAACAAAGGTCAAGATAAGTGCGTTTGACTGTACAAACAGAAAAATGTATGAAATATAGTAACTCAACACCGATATTGAAATATTTGTTTCAATAAATTTTAATAGTTTTATTTTAGGTTCTTGTATAAATCTTTTTGCAGCTCTTGTTCAACTTTTTTGTTCACATTAAAATTTAAATTATGAATATGTGTTGGGAATAATTGCATCTTTTCTGTCATTTCTAGATTAAATTTACTGTGGGATATATAATAATTTTAAAGGTAATTGGATGCTGAACATTACGGTGTTTTCCACTTTTTGTGCGCTGAATTTTATTTGTAAAATATAATTAGATGGCAACTTAACTATTTAAAATTTCCTAGAAATCCAAGTATCAAAATTTTAATGATAAACATTGTTTTCAGCATTCAAATATCTACATGAATTGATAAAGTGCCCCCCCCCCCCAAACCAATGTTTTAAAATTTCCAAAAAACAACCACAACAAAAATTCTCATAAATTTTCAAGATAGCTAAAATTTTCTTCTATATAATAACTCAGCAAACATTTTCAAATTGTATGTAATCTTACTACTAAACAATACTAACAATATTATTATAATTAACAATACATATACAAGATTAACTAAAAACTAAAAGGCAATATAAATATATTAATAAATAGATATTTCATATTCTTTGGTAAACCAAATTTGTTTTCAGAGATATAACTAAAATGTAAAATATAATATTTGAGGGAACCCTAAATATAAACCAGGCCTACATATAAATAAGTATTATTGACAATTATTGTTCTCTTTTTAAATATGATAAGTATGATATGCCTTAATTGATATTTTGAAGAATTATTTCATGTTGTGATCCAATTTGATAAATATAACGTGGCACATTTAATGGCCATTTTGAATATTAATAAACTAAAGGTGCATACAGCAGAATTAATTTTAGGTTGTCCGGGGAATGAAATGATGAATGTGGAGAAATATGCTTTTTTTTGGGTATCTTCATTCATTCTTTAAATAACTTCAATTAACTGATATTTAAACAGCTATCTCAATCTCACTGCCCAGTTTATACTTAAGCCACTGTTAGGTTTTCTTATATGTTTAAATGAACAGAGTAATAATTCATGAAAAAAAAATCATAACATTCCTTAGAATTAACCTAAAACCATACATTTGTTATCAATAAATTAAATTTTCAAGCCCTATCTAGCCAACAAGATCTTAAAGCTATAGCTTAATGTTGAAAATTTCTTCCAAGTCTACCAAGTACCTCTATTTATTTATAATTTCCACACAAAAAATGATGACAATGATTAAATTCACAAATGTAAATTGTAAGTTAGCAATGGAAATCATGACTAATTCTTGCACTAAAACTAAAAATAAGCATGCTAGAATTAACTTAAGAATTAATTAAGTTTTTTGAATGCCTGAAACAGACTATAAACCGGTGATCAGAAAATCCCGATAGGTCACGGGGTCATATGCTTTAATAGCTTTTTTTGTCTTTATAAGAAACAGACAATAATTAATATAAATAGAAACAGCCTTGGCCTTGACTGATGTTGACATCAAACGCACTGTGTTAGCTCTCGTACAGTCACAGTGCCTTGACAACTAAGCAAATTAAAATTAAAAAAAAAAACATTCCTTACTATTAGTTGTGAACTTCAGTGAAGCAAGGCTGTAACGCGTCATGTACGCACGCTTACAGCTAGGAGACTGAAGGCTTGAATGCCAACCTACTTGTCAGCTGGATCGTGGTATCGCTTTTACTCAAACTCAATGTGACAAAGCGAGAGGCGCGATATGGCTTGTGTTGTTTTTTTCAGTACGTTACCGCTAGTTTTTTTTTTCTTTTCGGTTACGCGATCCTGAATAAAGATGACCGGACCTGATCTGAGGACCGGCTAACCGATCAACTTTGATCAACCGTTAACAACCTTACTTAGTAAGTTTAGTAAGGCATGTACTGTAAACCCCAGTTCTTAGGTTTCACATTAGTTTTTATTTTTTAGGATTAGCCCATGAACTAAAGGTAATTTTCATTTAGTTAAAAGAAAATTAAACTGCATACTGCATGGGTCATGGGTTTAGTTCAGTAAATCTAGACAATCTAGTCTAATCAGAGTCTAAGTCTGTTACCTAAAGCTTAGTGACTAGTGATTAGTGCCCTAAACCAAGACTACTACTAAAAGTCACTAAGACTAAGAGTCTTACTAAGACTCAGTTACTAAGATAAGACTAAGACACTACTCACTTAACTCACTAAGACTACTAAGAGTAAGAGTGAGTAAGAGTAAACGGAGTGTCTACTGCTACGACAAAGTAACGGCAGACAACCCGCACGGATGTGGCTGGTGCTACGACATGTCGTAACGCCAGCAACATCCGTCCGGGTTGTCTGCCATTACGGGAAGTTACGACATGTCGTAAACAATTTTCTGTATCTCAATTATGCTATTACTAATACTTAAATACTAAACTATAATTCTCATAATGAAATATCATGATCACTAGATAAGCTTATTAATGAATTTTAAAGGATTAAAAAAAATCTAGATTGAGCCATTAAATGAAAAACAGTAATAAATTAAAAAAATTACACTTTCTCAGCAGCTTCAATAGATCAAATGATAGTACGGTTGCTTCGGAAATGATATAATACTCGATAGCGGGATCGAATCCCGCTGCCGTCATGTTTTTTTTGTTTTTTTTAATTTCATTTATTATTATTATTTTTTTTTTTAAATCATAATGAGTATGCTGATAATTTTTGTTATTATTCTTAAAAGCAGATACGTTGAATAAATCTGTTAAAATAAAAATATTTAGATTTTAGACATGTCGTAACGCTAGCAACATCCGACCGGGTCGTCTGCTGCTACGACAGTCGTAAAAATGTGATATGTGCTTACTTACAGTTACGACTAAAGCTGTATTTAATTATGCTAATACTACTATTTTTTTTTCTTCTTTTGATTCGTGAGTTGACACTCAGTCGGCATCATCAACGAAAAAGGTGAGGCGTGAGTTTAAAAAATGACTATAAACCATCACTGTTACTTAATTGTTTGGAAGATATTTTTGAAACATTCTCTGAATTGAAGGCATCGCGAAAAAAGTAAGTGCTGAACGCAAGCGGGGGAAGCATGATTTGAAGCCATAGTCAGACGAAGGAGGCATAGTGCATCGTACCCCGCAGACTTGCTCGTCATAAAAAGTGCAAAGAGAGGCGGGGGGGGGGG
>MUZC01004624.1:252409-294524 GCA_002072015.1 Radix auricularia | reverse complement strand
AGTATACGTTACACTGTTTACAGTATATGTTAGACTGCCTACAGTATATGTTAGACTGCCTACAGTATATGTCAGACTGCCTACAGTATACGTTACACTGTTTACAGTATATGTTAGACTGCCTACAGTATATGTTAGACTGCCTACATTATATGTTAGACTGCCTACAGTATACGTTAGACTGCCTACAGTATACGTTAGACTGCCCACAGTATATGTTAGACTGCCTACAGTATACGTTACACTGTTTACAGTATATGTTAGACTGCCTACAATATATGTTAGGATGCCTACAGTATATATTAGACTGCCTACAGTATACGTTACACTATTTACAGTATATGTTAGACTGCCTACAGTATATGTTAGACTGCCTACAGTATATGTTAGACTGCCTACAGTATACGTTACACTGTTTACAGTATATGTTAGACTGCCTACAGTATATGTTAGACTGCCTACAGTATATGTTAGACTGCCTACAGTATACGTTAGACTGCCTACAGTATACGTTAGACTGCCCACAGTATATGTTAGACTGCCTACAGTATACGTTAGACTGCCTACAATATATGTTAGGATGCCTACAGTATATATTAGACTGCCTAAAGTATACGTTAGACTGTCTACAGTATATGTCAGACAGCCTACGTTATATGTTAGACTGTTTACAGTATATTTTAGACTGCCTACGGTATATGTTAGACTGTTTACAGTATATGTTAGACTGCCTACAGTATATGTTAGACTGCCTACAGTATATGTTAGACTGCCTACGGTATATGTTAGACTGTTTACAGCATATGTTAGACTGCCTACAGTATATGTTAGACTGCCTACGGTATATGTTAGACTGTCTACAGTATATGTTAGACTGCCTACAGTATATGTTAGACTGCCTACAGTATATGTTAGACTGCCTACGGTATATGTTAGACTGCCTACGGTATATGTTAGATTGCCTACAGTATATGTTAGACTGCCTACAGTATATGTTAGACTGCCTACAGTATATGTTAGACTGTCTACGGTATATGTTAGACTGCCTACGGTATATGTTAGACTGTCAACAGTATATGTTATACTGTTTACAGTATATGTTAGACTGTTTACAGTATATGTTCGACTGTATACAGTATATGTTAGACTGTTTACAGTATATGTTAGACTGTTTACAGTATATGTTAGACTGCCTACGGTATATGTTAGACTGTCAACAGTATATGTTAGACTGTTTACAGTATATGTTAGACTGTTTACAGTATATGTTAGACAGTTTACAGTCTATGTTAGACTGTTTACAGTATATGTTAGACTGTTTACAGTATATGTTAGACTGCCTAAAGTATACGTTACACTGTTTACAGTATATGTTAGACTGCCTATAGTATGTGTTAGACTGTTTACAGTATACGTTACACTGTTTAAAGTATATGTTAGACTGCCTACAGTATATGTTAGACTGCCTACAGTATGCGTTACACTGTTTACAGTATATGTTAGACTGCCTACAGTATATGTTAGACTGCCTACAGTATACGTTACACTGTTTACAGTATATGTTAGACTGCCTACAATATATGTTAGGATGCCTACAGTATATATTAGACTGCCTACAGTATACGTTAAACTGTTTACAGTATACGTTAGACTGCCCGCAGTATATGTTAGACTGCCTACAGTATATGTTAGACTGCCTACAGTATATGTTAGACTGCCTACAGTATACGTTAGACTGCCTACAGTATGCGTTAGACTGCCCACAGTATATGTTAGACTGCCTACAGTATACGTTACACTGTTTACAGTATATGTTAGACTGCCTACAATATATGTTAGGATGCCTACAGTATATATTAGACTGCCTACAGTATACGTTAAACTGTTTACAGTATACGTTAGACTGCCCGCAGTATATGTTAGACTGCCTACAGTATATGTTAGACTGCCTACAGTATATGTTAGACTGCATACAGTATACGTTACACTGTTTACAGTATATGTTAGACTGCCTACAATATATGTTAGACTGCCTACAGTATGCGTTAGACTGCCTACATTATATGTTAGACTGCCTACAGTATGTGTTAGACTGTCTACAATAAATGTTAGACTGCCTACAGTATACGTCAGACTGCCTACAGTATATGTTAGGCTGCCTACAGTATATGTTAGACTGTCTAGAGTATATTTTAGACTACAGTATATTTTAGACTGCCTACAGTATATGTTAGACTGCCTACAGTATATTTTAGACTGCCTAAAGTATATGTTAGACTGCCTAAAGTGTATGTTAGGTATTTAACTGTAGTTCAACTTTTGGTATTTGATTTTAGGTGTTCAATTGTTGGTATTTGACTTTAGGTGTTCAACTTTTTGCATTTGACTGTAGGTGTTCAATTGTTGGTATTTGATTTTAGGTGTTCAACTTTTTGTATTTGACTGTAGGTGTTCAATTGTTGGTATTTGACTTTAGGTGTTCAACTTTTGGTATTTGACTGTAGGTGTTCAATTGTTGGTATTTGACTTTAGGTGTTCAACTTTTGGTATTTGACTTCAGTTGCTGAACTGTTGGTATTTGACTTTAGGTGTTCAACTGTTGGTATTTCACTGTAGTCGTTCAACTGTAGGTATTTGAATAAAAAGCCAAATTAGTATGGTCGGAGGAAAAAAAAATGTTGTATATTTACAATTAAATTGTTTGTTTTTCTCTATGTAAATTTAACTTAACACTTTTTTTAAAAATGAACTTTAATAATATAAATAAATCATGTGTTTCTACATAAGGCATCACCAAAAGCGTTTAATTTTTTTTTTTTAACTTTAAGAATAAAAACCTTTAACCATTACCTTCAAGAAACTCAAAATTCATACATTTATTTATTCACTAATGTTTATTTCAAAGAGTGCCAACGATGCATGGAAATCCTTTTATTATTTTTATAAGTTTTAACATAAAAAATATATTAATTTTTTTTTTTTTAATTTTAGTAATGGTGATTAGGATAACAAAACGAAAAGGCTGACATTCCCTGGAAGTCTTTGGATATTTCCAAGAATCTAGCTTAGAAAGGAAGTTTTTTTCCTCTTGCATATAGATGTAATAGGTGCTTATCTACTAAGGACTTTTTCTTGTAAGGAGTTTATTACATTCACTTTTGTCATCTCTATTTTAGAAACAGTAATATCAGATTTAAAAATATCACTGTTTAAGTTTACGCTCCCGAAAATATAGATTCATTTAGCTAGATCTAAATTTAATATCAGTTACCTATAGACAAAACTATCTTATCAGAAGGTGTCACCCCTTGTGTTGGTGTCACCCCTTATGATGGTGTTACCCCTTGTGATGGTGTCATTCCTTGTGATGGCGTTACCCTTTGTGATGGTGTCACCCCTTATGATGTTGTCACCCCTTGTGATGGTGTCACCACTTGCGATGAAGTCACCCCTTATGATAGTGTCACCCCTTGTGATGGTGTCACCCCTTGTGATGGTGTCACACCTTGTGATGGTGTTACCCCTCGTGATGGAGTCACCCTCTTATGATGGTGTCACTCCTTGTGATGGTGTCACACCTTGTGATGAAGTCACCCCTTATGATGGTGTCACCCCTTGTGATGGTGTCACCCAGTTTTGTCCGTATCTCCTATTGCCGCAGCTTGCTTGCAGTCAACGTAAGCATTAAAATAAAGTTAATGCGCACAAGACTAACTTATTTCTTCAATCAGAGTGGTTTAAAGACAGTAAAAACAATATTGAGCTAAGTCAAGGGTCTCCAATCTTTTCAGTAGGAGGGTCGCATTAACTGTCAAACGGCAGTTTGGGGGCCGACGCCGACTACACACAGAGGTCCAAATAAGAAAGAATCAAAACATTGATGTTGTTTTTAATTATGTATTTAATATTATTATAATTATAATATTTAAATTATTAAAATTTATAATAAATATTATTTAACAATACATTGTTACACCTGTATTAGTGAGAATTGTGATATTGTTTCCTGGATGCCAAAACGCTAAATATTTCTGGCGTTAGATTAGATGTCTCTTACATTAAAAGTAACCTGCATGAGATTATCGTCCGACAAGTTAGTTCTCAAATTGTTCTTTACGTATTTCATCCTCGAAAATGTCGGTTCACACAAGTATGTTGTTCCAAAGATTGAAACAAGCAGTTGTGAGGTGGAACCGCTGTCCAGCGATTCATCAATCGAATTGAAAAATGACGAAGTTTTCTTGCATGTTTACACTCTTTTCGCTAATTGAGTCACAATGTTTTCACCCAAGTCTGCTACATGGCGAGCAATGGTACTTGCACGCAAAGTTACATTTTTACAATCTTTTAACACCAAACCAAAGTTTTAATTGAAATATTTTTATATTTTAAAGTTTTAAATACAAATTTTCAAATTTTGGTTTCCTTGAAATTAATAACTAATTTAAAGTCTTCTTAACACGCCAATGAAAATATTTAAAGAAATGTTATTTTATCTCAAACCTGAACCAGTACTGTCATACAATAAAAAAAAAACTTCCTTTATGACTATTTGCCTATTTCTTAGAAGACATCATAAATAAGTTAAAATATTGAAAAAATTGTCACACTCTTATAATCAGGGGCGGATAAAGATTGAACGGGGCCCCTAGCTGCGATTCCACCTGGGGCCCGATCCAGCCACCTTTAATATACAATATAATAAGTGTGGGGCCCTTAAATCATCGGGAGCCCCTGGCTTTAGCCCAGTCAGCACCCCCATTAATCCGCCATAGCTTATAATTGTATAAATATCACTATCATTATTATTATTTTAAAAAATTAATCAAGGCCATTACATTTTTTATTGAAATATTTGTACAGTGAAATGTAGACCAAAGAATTTTAAAAATTAATTCACATGTTTTCCCCGGAAGGTCATTGAATTACGTTCCCTTGCTGCTGTCAGCTTTTCGGGGGATACGCTTATCACTTTGGTACTTCCCTTTTCGCTATTTTTTTATTGGAATATATGTCGAATATCTCCTTAAGAAACTTATTTGGATACAGTAAGCAAAAATTTTCTATAAATAATTTAACAGTGGAGTGTACCAATGAAAATATTAAATTTTAAGCATTTAATTATAATTAAAATTAAATAACAAAGAACAACCTGTTAACAACATAATCTTTAGACTCGTTTAAAAAAAAAAATCTTAGTGTCATTTTGTAAAAAAAAATTCTACGTGAAGGCAATTTGTGATTTCCTGCAGATTTTAGCATAGTATTAAAACAAACACATGGGCCTTCTATGAAACGGTGCACATGACTGTAGCTGGGCTTACAGCGCTAAATAGAAAATTAGTGTGTATTGGGGTTTCCTTCGATTATCTCCATTGATTAGTTTGCAACTTTTATCCATCACGATCCAGGGTCAAATACAGTTGAACTTTAAATAAAATAAGTTCTTATGTCATGTCAAACATCTGCTACCAGAATGGATGAAAGGAGCGCACAACAAACTTAGTACACGACATTGATTATTCAAATAAAATTTATAGAGGATATCGAACTCATAATTTCCACTACTCCTGGTCTAAGAGTTTCTCAGATTTTATTCGACTGTTTGGTGAACGTTTCTGCACGGATTTATTGATCCCGAAACTTGACACAAATAGTCAGCGTAGGCCTGTAACCAAATCGTTATTTGTATTATTCGTTACAATGTTATGTAATTGACTATAAGGTTATTAATAACTTTCTAGAAAATACCTATCGTCTACCCAATTTAACGAAAAATAAATGAAGGTGTGGTACAGGGGTTGCTCACTGTCTGTGACATCAACCTGCATATAAAACAATAAACACAGACACTAGTTTTTGAATAGCATAACCAAGTTCTGTCAAACTGCTCTCCTGTTAGCGCAGGAACACGTGTAAACAATGTTGAAGAACAATAACTGCTTTGTGCCTCCTTTTCCGACATATGTATACATGATTCTTTAAAGCCGCCATCCGTATGTTTCCTTTATTAGCAATTCCTGCACATCAGTTTCTAGGTATTGACGATTTCTGGTATTTCACTTTCTTCGACATTTTCTCGTCATAAATGGAAGATATTTTAAAAATGTCTTTATGGTATTTCAGGGATTCATGCAAGCATTTGCCCATCTTTAAAAAAAACCAAAACAATTTAATAAGTTCGGGTGCCCCTACATCATTTGAGGCCCCTGGCTTTAGCCCTTTCAACCCCCCCCCACCATTTAATCCGCCAAGTACTATAGAATATTGCTTCTCAAATTTGTGGTCCGCGGACCGGCGCCGGTCGGTAGGCCATCAGCCGCCGGTCCTCGGAATTTATCAAGAAAGGCCAGACAAATGAAATTGTATAATTATATAGTCTTCCATGCGCAACCATTAATACTGACCCAAAATAGTGTGTCAAGTTTTGGCTATAAGCACATAAAATGAAAAAAAAAAAAGAGACATTTCACAACCATTTCAGTACAGACAAAATAGTTTATCGGTCACTGGAGTGTCTGGAGCTATGGATAAAGTCGGCAAAAAATAATGAAAAATTTGATAAAGCACTGCTATAGAAGTCTCAATGCATTGTGTGCCATTTAAATAAGCCGTTTATGTGAATATTAAATAAATTATTTTAAATATATATTTTTAACACAGAACTGAAACAAATCAACATTAACTTTAAAATATCGTAAGTTGGTTGTCTTGCTCAGATGTCACCAAGATGAACTTGGTAGGTACATATAATTGTATTCTTTGACCGACTTTTGGCAAGATTTGATCTTGGCTTGAGGGATGTCAATAGTGTTGTTTACAGGCTTCGTTGGGACGACTACATAGTCTGAAAGGGGGGGGGGTAGAGTTGGCAATACTCAATTGTTATTGTTTGAGATTGAGATATATATATATATATATATANATATTAGTGTAACAAAATCGGGGTATGAGAAAGTAAAAGCTTTCGTGTTCCTTTACTCCCCCCCCCCATTCCCCCTCCCCAAGTAGTTTAAGGTACCATAATAAAATAATAATATAGTATGATAAAAAGAAAAGCGTTTTCGTTCAGTTTAAGGGCCGTACATTAAAGAGGCCATCCATAAATGACGTCCCCCTCCTCACACTTCGTCACAAAAACTTACACCCCCCTCCAAAATGACGTCACAAAGCTTTTACATCCGCCCACCCCCTCTAAAAGTCGTATTTTCTATTTAAAATTGAGTATGTTTCAAATCACTTTGCTGTAATTTTAGTATGTATTTAGTGTAAGGCTGCACTCAAATATCGTAACACGAGTGAAACCTTGTAAAACTTCTGAAAATAAATTGTAAGAAATCAAATATTTCAGTAGAACTTTTATTTTAAATCATCATGTTTTGACGTTACGTCACAATTCTTAAACACTGAGGTGGCCGGCCATGTGTGACGTAACGGTGTTTTATATTAAATTTTAATTATTTTTAAATTTTAAAAAAAACTTATTTTTTTTCGAAAGTGTGACGTACTTTGAGGGGGTGGAGGGGAGTTTCCGACATTTGTGACAGTTTGTGACAGGGGAAGAGGGGAGTTTAAAATAGCGTAACTTACTTTATAAGAGTAAAAGATTCTGTTCAAAAGTCTTAGTGTTTTAAATTCCAATTTAAAGGTTGTGGTGGTTCTTTAAAGTAATTTAATTATTTTAACGCTTCCTTCGAGAAACTATTGGATTCAGTCATAGATAAAAATATATCTTTAAGAGATTGAACAGCACAAGATGTATGACAAGAACCAAAGGGCTAAAGACCAATAATTAATTAAAACCTGCACATTTGAAACATATAAATTATAAAACAAACTAATTGCCCCGAAGCTACCTTAGTTAAGTTGACTACACGGTTTGTGTCTAAATGAGTTGAACACTGCAGTGTTTTCCAAGTCATTCATAGTCCTGATGATGTGTTGCATTCCGTGCGAGCCACGAAAAGTGCTACAAACTAGTTAGGGCAATTACCCCATAGGTGTGAAGGTTGATTGAAGAGGCTGTATTATGTCACCTTCTGTAAGGGTTTTATGTGAATTTTTCACAACACTAGGCAGATGTTGACTTAATATTTTAACAAGATGTGGGCTAAAAATCTCAACACCATTTAGCATATAAAATATCGAGATTTCATTTAAAAAATATTTATGATACATTTCTTATCTAAAAGTTATAATTCTTTTCTTGCAAAATATTCTACATAATAGGTAGAGTTTATTTATTAAACTCCCATTAATATACATTCAGTGACAGTGTCTCAAAATGTTTTAAAGTTAAAGGAAATTCATTTAGGTTCTACAATGTAAAGAGCGATTGGTCATAAACGTTCCCTCTCATAGTGTGCAAAGTTGCACAACGTCCATTTTTGTGTGCAATATTTATTAAAACTTGCTGCGCGGCGTTGGTCAAATATATACGCAGCCGCGCAGCTTAAAGGAAACATTGATTGTTATGTTGTCTGAATTGGAAGAGAAATAAAAATTCTGAGTACTTTAGATAAAGGGAGTGGTGTCAGAATAGTATCCTTTATTTATTGATGACTATTAAATTGTGGATATAAATGATACAATAAAGGTAAATGTCAAGTAAACTATTGTTATCCAATAAAAAAAAAAGAATTTAATA
This sequence comes from Radix auricularia, assembly GCA_002072015.1. NCBI lineage: Eukaryota > Metazoa > Mollusca > Gastropoda > Lymnaeidae > Radix > Radix auricularia. The sequence continues at coordinate 285,877 of MUZC01004624.1, read as the reverse complement.
TATTTTTTTTTAAAAAAGTATCTACTTTCAATATGTTATAACAACCCATTGTTAAAGGCGATTTAACAGTCTTATCTTATCTTATATGTTACAGACGCTCCTTCTGTACAGAAGATTATTGCGTCCTACGTATTTCTATGGTTTGTGTTTAGTCCTGTATTCTTACTAGAGTTTTAAAAGATGATAAAGTGGTGGCTTTCCTGGTTTCTTCAGGCAACCCATTCCACGCCCGAATACCGGACGGAAAGAAAGAAAACTTGTATGTGTTTGTTCTTGCATATGGAATAAAAAAGGTGTTTTTGTCTTTATGTCTATTTGAGGGTTGTATTAGGTTATCTTTGTGTTGTATTTCTAAATTAGAATTAATTGCCTTATGTATAATTACTAATTTACTCTTGGTTCTTCTATCCTCTAGTGTTTCAAGGTTTAATGATTTAACTAATGGTGTTACTCTTGTCAGTTTTGAATATTCTCCAGTAATGAATCTGGCAGCTCTTTTTTGGATTTGTTCTAACTTATCAATATTTTCTTTGGTGGATGGGTCCCATACTGAAGATGCATATTCTAGTATAGGTCTCCCCTTCTCATTCATAAATTTAAAAGTAGGCCTCAGAGTACGCTTTGTCTGACCGAGTTTTTCCCCCCTCCGAATCGTCACGTCACATGCATTCATCACTCGCCTCCCTACTGAGTCTACTCCATCTGATCTATTCCTTTTGGTCTATCCATAAATTAGGGAAGTGTTTGTTAAATCTAATGAAAAAGACATACATGTTTATTAAGCCAGACGGTAAGCATTTTTAATATATATCTCCTTTCTTTACTTTCTTTATTTATTCTCAAAAGAGATGTTAACATCTTGTTCAAATTGTGTTTACGCCAACATTTAGAACAAGGACAAGGATCCGATTATTTGATTGGCTTAAAAGTTACACACCTCCTTCCAAGTGTCCTTGACACCACACAGCTGGCACATAGAAATCTACTGCTAAAAAAAAAGCAGGAGTAAAATCGACTGCTGTGTTTCTGTAAGTTTCCAAACCAACGCATGAGGAATTATAAATTTTATGATTTCTAAAAGATCTAGTTTTAAAATATTTTTTAAAGTGGTTGCTAAAAGATCCACTGATAATGTAGGACTAGAGACTTCCTCTTGCAAGTCAAGTTCAGTATCAGTATCAGTAGTTTTATTATTTTAAATTTAAAATAAATGAAAATGTACTACAAGTGTGTAGTCCGAATGTAGTAGACCTACCAGTGCTGACTTAGTAGTACTAAAACTAGTAATAGAATACAGAGCGGGTGAGTGAGTAATAAGTCAAAGTGAATAGTTTAAATTCAAGTTATTAATATTAGCACTAGTTATGGCATGTGATTTTTTTTGAGTAAGTAAATGCAGTTTGTAGGTTACATATCTACCACACAGACATTATTTAGATCTATACATTTTTTGCTGTCTCAGACAGTCTGCATGATTTGCCAATTTTACTTTGTAACTGACTGGTGAACTGAAAAAAAAATCAAACAAAACCTTGACCTTAGGCTTTATAAAAAGAAACTTGCCTGAATGGGTTGCCTGAAGAAACCAGGAAAGCCACCACTTTATCATCTTTTAAAACTCTAGTAAGAATACAGGACTAAACACAAACCATAGAAATACGTAGGACGCAATAATCTTCTGTACAGAAGGAGCGTCTGTAACATATAAGATAAAAAAGTAAATAAATACATAAAAACTGTTATTCAAAGATAAAAGAAAAAAGGGGAAAAAAACGCTGTGTTCAGTGTCAGTCCTTGGTCCTCAGGTGTGCATTTTTTTTTATTATGTCATCATACATGTTACTAATACTATTGACAGTATTGACACTTAGTTACTTCAACTTAGTAACTTAGTGGTCTTACTTAAACTTACTTACAGCTTCAGTTTATCCAAAAACGAAGACCACGCCAACCTATGGCGGATTAAGGGGGGTGGGCTGAGCGGCCTAAAGCTGGGGGCCCCCAAACTTTTTATATTTTATAATAAAAGTGTACAAATGTTTGCACGAACCCTTGAAAATATAATAAATTAAATAAATTTATAAATATTATCTATACAACTGATCGCGATTCAGTCTTAATAATAAAAAAAACTTGATTTAATTGGCACACTTAGAGAACCTAGTATAAAATATAGTTTATATTTTAAAAAATTTCTCTTATTAGACAAGCTCCACTGGCTGTGTGGAGAGAGCACAGGCGTGTGATGCAACCGGTGTCGGGTTGGATTCCCAGCAGTGGAAAATTACATTTTTCATTTCGCACTCAATTGTAACATACCGCAAACACTTCAAACAGTTATTTCTTCGTGTTCGTTTATTTTTCTTTTCCTTATTAATATTTAGTTACAGTCATATATTAGCTGTTAACAATCATTTTATTTTAAGGGACGCTGGCTGGATAGGGCCCCCGTTTGATTGCAGCCCGGGGCCCCATGCAGTCTTAATCCGCCCCTGACACCAACACTGATACTGATTGAATTCTTAGCTTAGGCTAACCTCATAAAGCATAAGCTAAAGGCTAAATTTAGGCTAAAGACTAAAGCATTATTTCAATTACAGCTATCAATATATAAGACCAAGATGAATTAATAAAATGTGTGTTTTTCCACCCAGTAAAGTATCAACTGTTAAAAAGTAACTATTTCATTCATGGAAAATAACTAATCCAAACAAAATATGCAAAATACTTAGGAGTCATAAAAAAATGAGAGATTGATTATCATGGAATACCCATGTTAATAAAGTATAAAGTAATTGAAAACAAAACCTTAGGTTTTATAAAGATAAAATTTAACAGATGTAATAAGAGTATAAAAACTAAAATGCTACTTTGGTGATACCTTTACACTTTCCTAGACTATGCCTCTTCTGTATGGGACCCATTCATCAAAGAAAACATTGATTAACTAGAACACATTTTTTTAAAAAGCTGCCAGATTCATTACTGGAGAATAACTGACAAGAATAACACCATTAGTTAAGTCATTAAGCATTAAATTTTGAAACATTCTAGGATAAAAGAACAAAGAGCAAAGTAGTAATAATACATAAGGCAATTTGTTCTAACTTGGAAAAATAACACAGAGATAATGTTATACAACCTCAAATAGTCAAAGGGATAAAAAAACATTTTAAAATTCTGAATTTAAGAACAAACTTATACAAATTCTTCTCATCTGGAATTTGGACATAGAATGGGGTTGCCTGATGAAACCAGGAAAATCAACACTCTTTCGAACTTTAAAACTTTAATAAAAATGCAAGACTGGACATAAATCATGGATAACTGTAGGACGCAATAATCTTCTGTATAGAAGGAGTGTCTAAGAAATATATATAATAATTATATAGAGAAATAAAAAATTTCAGTTAGGTGTGTTTATTATCAAATATATCAGCCTAAAATGAGGTTCAAATTTTAAGTAAACAATTAAAAAGTATTTAGAAATATAGACCTGTTTACTTCATAATTTTTCTAGGCCTAAATACTATATTACTTAAAGTTCTAGAAAGAAGCACTGTATACTAACACATGCTACTAATGATATGGCTATATTTTAATTGATGCAATATTTATTAATTATCTAATAGTAATGGTCAATTACAGTATTTTTTTAATTACAGGAAAACGTTTTGGCTAAAACCTATATCTCCGACCGGAGCGTCGCGTCTCTTCCCGTTGCTATGAAGGATAGTTGTTATTTTAATTTTAGGGTTTGGGTTAGGTATAGCTTTAGAATTTTCGGACTATGAAGGCGAAGGATAGTTGTTATTTTAATTTTAGGGTTTGGGTTAGGTATAGCTTTAGAATTTTCGGAAAATTCACGGGGCTCGCACTATTTTTCCGGGCCGGTGACGTGCCATAGCAACAAGATGGCCGCCGATAAGGTCGGCCCGGTCGGAGATATAGGTTTTTACCAACGTTTTCATTTCTGAATATGTGATAGTTGTCAAATCAGAACCTGCTTGTCACTAAATTTTATTAAGTAAACTTTAAGTAAGTATAAGCCAAATTATATAATTTAACTAGGCCTATCAAAAGTTACGAAGGTTTGGATTTAACTGTTTGGTGTCCATTCATCTAAGAAGACATAGATAAATTAGAAACAGTTTAAAACAGAGCAGCAAGAATCATTACTGGAGAATATTTAAAATTAACTCGAGTTACTTCTTTAGTAAAATCCTTAAACCAAAAAACACTAGAGAATAGAAAAACAAAGAGAAAATTATTAACATTGCATAAGGCCATTTATTCTAACTTGGAAATACAAAACAAAGATAATCTAATATGATACTTTGATAGTCATGCATCTAGCATATACAAATTCTTGATCTACCTGTCATGAAATAAGTCACAAGCAAGGAAAACCAACACATAAATTAAAACTCTAACAAAATGTTAGACTAGACATAAGCCATTGATAAGCATAGCATTAAATTATCTCTAGTAATAGATAATTTAGGTTGTAATTTTTGACTTGCTGTCCTAGAATTTATAAAAAAACACAAATTGGATATTTCATTAAAAATCATAAAATGAAATTATTTTCAGGTTGCTCGCATTGGGCCTCGAAATTATCTAGTGAAAAATAAGAAAGCCTTGTCTTTGTAAAGTAGTAAATAAAAAAAAAGATAAATTTAAATGTATACTTACATTACATGCTTAAATTGTCAATAAACACATGGTTGTAATTTTCTCAATAAATGTTGAAGTTAAAATTTTGAAATTATTAATAAAAAATAAAATTTTCTTAATAAGGGGAAATTTGTGGGTGAATATTTATAAACTATAAAGAGTTGTTCATATATGACTTTTTAATAAGCCTTTTTTAAAATCAGGAAACAGTTGTAGTGGCAAAATTATCCAATAAATCAATAAATTTGTTTTTATAATTTATTGTTAATTATTCATACACATTTGATACATGCTTAATTCACATTGCGAGAGAAGCTTTTTTTTTTAAAAAATGAAATACTCTGTTTTAAAAAAACAAACTGAATTTAAATGTGCCATTTTTCTCTCAAAATTTTAATTATTTAATGTCTTTCCTAATAATTATTTTGCATTGCTCACAAGTTTAACAAGATGAACGGACACAATCATACTGGACCAATGATAGATGACACAGAACATATGAACTCTAATCACAACCATGATTCATATGAGGATGAAGATGAGGATGACACCACTGTGGAATATACAGATGAAATCGTATTAGACCCTTTTTGTGACCCAGACCACCCTGTCATTGTTAATTTCAATGATGTCAGTGCTGCAGCTTATAAAATGAAAGGGGGGATTGAAAAGACCCCTTGCAATGTAAGTGAAAGTCTTCAAAATTATTGCATGCCAAATTTTAATGAGAAATACATTTAAAAATAGGTAGTCAATAAAATTGGAATTAAGCAATTGAAATGCATGCTAAAACTTTAAATCTGGAAAAATAAGTTCAAATTTCATAATCGTTTATTTTGCAAAGGTTTTCTAAAAATAAAATAGAAATTAGTCTTATGATATGTTTTTTCAACTCCAGTTATCACAGATGTCAAAACAATTTGGAATGAAACTTTATTTCAAGAAAGATTTTCTACAATACACTGGAAGGTGAGTTAAAAAGCAACAAATGTTTTGTTTTGTTTTATTTTCCCAGGAGGTTTTTCATGTTTGATTTAAATAAATAAATAAAAACCAGCTATCGTTGCAGTTAAAAATTGGAATTGATGAATTTCCTTAAATAAAATCTCGATGCATATAGTAACAAAGTAAGTGAAGTGAGTGGTAAAGCTTTTAATATTCAATGTATCATTCACCAGCGAGATCTTTATGCAAAGCATCTTAGATGTGATCATGTCATTAAGCCAGTGATAAAAGCTATGAAGTCTATTCACTCTAAGGCACCACCAGTTTCAGCAGTTTCTTCTTGCCATCCAGTGAGAATAAGTAGATGTTGTGTATCACAATGAATTATATTGCTCAGTCTGAGATGTTGTGTATCACAATGAATTATATTGCTGAGTCTGAAATGTTATGTATCACAATGTATATGGCTCAGTCGGGCAACAGCACTTCAGGGATTTTACACACTTTAAAAAGATATTAGGCAATTCACGGAAGACAAGGAGGAACCGTGTCTAGAGCTATCTGATTCTGCTTGGCTGGAAGATTTTGCATCGTTAATTAATGTGACAAGACATCTAACCCTTATCACAAGTCTTCAAGGACAAAATTATATTCACATATCAAGGCCTTTTGGGAATAAGCTGCCACTTTTTTTAACGAAACTGTTTCAAATGCAGCCTAATACCAAACATTTCCCCTCACTACAGGAAATAATGACAAGTTTTTCAGAAAGAAACAAAGGCAGATGTAAGGTGCAGATTTAATTTGCAACTATTAAAAAGAGGAAATTATGTTTTTCTCTTCACCCATCTCTGTGGACGCTGATAATTCTCCAGGCCATCTGCAACTGGAACTCATTGAGCTGCAAAGTGATGCATAATCTCGCAGAAAACCCCCCAGCTTTTCTCATTGACTTGAGCTGTATAAAGCAGATTCAAAGAGATCCAATCATTTGCTGAGATAATATCAGCTTGTCTGACTCTATATACTTATGTGAGCAGACATTCTCAGTCATGAATTTTAACAAGACCCGTGTGAGGACGACACTAAGTGACTTTCACCTTTGTGATATCATGCTAATCAAAACCAGTGTCATTGAGCTTGACATTGCTTATTTAATGCAGTCAGTGATCTCAGTTTCACACTTCACATTAAAATTTTGCAATAAAAACCTCTCAGTTTATATCATATTTATAATCTTAATCCGCCCCCCACTTATCATTGGAATATTGCCCGCCATGCCAAAAGTCTGGACACCCCTGGTTTAACCATTATTTTAATATAAAGATATTTTCTCGTAATGTGTCATTCAGTAAATTGTATTATTATATTGACATCATAACTATTATTATATAATTGTACAAAGACTAATATAACAGGGGAACTTTGAACATTTATCCAAAAAGACTAGAATGTATGCTTATCTTGACTTATTTTGCTTACTTATAACATTGAAAATAAATTATGAAATTAACATTTCAAATCAGTAATAGCACTAGTTATGAGACCATTAACACCTTATTACTGTTTACTCAGCAAATATTTATTACATTCCTGCAAATATTTTAACTAACAGATCTAATTGGGAACAAGTGCCTCCTATGTCAGGTTTAAAATATGAATTATTCAAATCTGACCAAGTTGTCATCAAGATAGATTATGTACATGTTTACATTATAGCTTTGCCATCTTGCATTTCTGTTTAAAACAGTTGGGTTAGTCGAGACAGATTGTATTTTTAACCTGTGGAATATTTTTTTTTTCATAGATGAAAGTTGAGTGACATGCACTAACTATACTTTTCATAAGTAGAAATTATAATTTTAAGTTTTAAGTCATTTCAACAGAATTAAAAGCCTTTTTTTCTCCTTTCAATTTTCAGTTTTAAAGAGCGTGGTGCCCGATTTACCCTATTACAGCTGACTGAGGTGAAATATTTTCTGTAATAATTTAGTATATAATTTAATTGCTAATGATGTTATACAAGTAAAGAAAAATGTTTCAACACTTCAACACGTGAAACTTTTTTTGTCCCTAAAATGTTTTTATAAACTTGTAAAACTAACTGGTTTTAAAATAAATTCCTAGTAGATAAATAGCCATTTTTTAAAATAGTAAACAAACTCTTTAATTTAAATCTACCTAAGCTTGATTCCACCCAAATTCCTTTTTTTTAATATAAAAATTGTATTACAAAACACAAAGGGGCTTTACTCCACATTATTAAAGCCCTTAAAGGACATTAAAAATATTTTTTCTTTAAAAGGTTGCATGTTACATTATTTTAATATACAGCCTATTATCTGTACCCCATTGGGATAGGTTAAATGAACCAAGTGAGCTTGCGTAAATGATCAGAAGAATGGCATAAATAAACAGGGTAGGGTAAAAAAAAAACAATGGGACAGGGTTTTTAAAAAAAAAAAAAGGTTAGCTGAAATGCATAAACATTTTTAGAAATTGATGTCAGTTTAACTAAAAATAGAGACAAAAATGACTAAAAATAGCAAATCTTCCAAAAAGCCTTCAATGAAAAATTAAGATAGACACTTGGCTTTCACAAATATTTTGTTAAAAAGGATATAATATTGAGAAAGGATTTCAGGAAACTAAAGGTTATAGTGAATACTGCCAGTATTAAAGAAAAGAAAAAAGGGAGGAGCGACCATGGTAAAAAGAGAAACCAGAAATATGAGGCTAATTCACTTTGAAGCCATTGCCAAGCAAAAAAAACTTGGAGGGGGGGGGAACTCAGACATGAAGATAAAAGGCAAAAGAATAGGTCCCAAGTGACACATACAAACATGAATTAGCCAAGTAAACTGTAAAAATGAATTAAAGTTACTGAAAAAAAGGTGGATATTTGAGGCATCACAAATGAAAATGGATTAGTCTAATATTATGGATCTGAAGGGAGAACAAAACCTTTTGAAAGCTTTCAACTTTGGATAAAATAAAAAGGTACCTAACTCTGTCAAATTAAGTGGCAAGATCAGTTATTTCCCTTACATCTAAGTTTCAGTGACTAGGGAAATTTATTTCATATCCAGGACCAACAAACTTTGTGAAATTACTTAAGAACAGTGGGAAGTCATTCAAAGTTCTTACAAAGAAATTTCATGCAGAGTGGTTGATGAAGCTAGATGGACAGATTATTAACTGACCAAGGTAGCTTAATCAGTTGAACGAATACAGATAACAACACAGTTCTGGAGTATTATCAGGTTGCTGAATAAAATCTGTTTGCAGGACATAAATTTACTAGGATTGCTGACAAACATAAATTTAACTAAACTAAACACAGCTAATAATAAAAGTTTACAGAAATTAAGGGGCATGTAATTTTGAGGTGCACTGGTCATTTTTGTTGATTGTGTCTATAAACTTGCCAATTATTTGAGAAAATATCTCAACAACTATAAAACATGTGTCTTTAAACTGTCAGTAAAAGCAGGGATCACTAAGTTTCGCCCATGACTGCTTAAATGTTATCAGGAAATGTAAATTTAAGTCCCATCTTAAGGCTCAATAATCATTTGTGTTTACAATCATACACCCATGTCCCTGCATGTAAGTTTATGCAAAGACAAACATTAAAAAAATTCATCATTAGTCAACGCATCATAATTCTGGATAAAATGTACTTGTAGTCCTAGTTTCCAGTGATAAACCATTCTTTGAAAGATATTTGGAAATTCTTTAGAATCAGTATCATATTTTAAGGTTTGAATTATCACTACTGTTGCTTAAAGGTTCTCCTTGCTGAAAAATTGAGATGTGAGTTGGGTTAAGATTACTGAAGACACCTTTTTTACCTGGTCAAACAAATGGGAGATATTGACTGTAGGATGTAGATACACCTTGATTTACCTGGTCGAACAAATGGGAGATATTGACTGTAAGTAGGAGGTAGATACACCTTAATTTACCTGGTCAAACAAATGGAAGATATTGACTGTCTGTTGGATGTAGATACACCTTGATTTACCTGGTCAAACAAATGGGAGAAATTGGCTGTAAGTAGGATGTAGATACACCTTGATTTACCTGGTCGAACAAATGGGAGATATTGACTGTAGGATGTAGATACACCTTGATTTACCTGGTCGAACAAATGGGAGATATTGGCTGTAGGATGTAGATACACCTTGATTTACCTGGTCGAACAAATGGGAGATATTGACTGTAATTAGGAGGTAGATACACCTTGATTTACCTGGTCAAACAAATGGGAGATATTGACTGTCTGTTGGATGTAGATACACCTTGATTTACCTGGTCAAACAAATGGGAGAAATTGGCTGTAAGTAGGATGTAGATACACCTTGATTTACCTGGTTGAACAAATGGGAGATATTGACTGTAAGTAGGATGTAGATACACCTTGATTTACCTGGTCGAACAAATGGGAGATATTGACTGTAGGATGTAGATACACCTTGATTTACCTGGTCGAACAAATGGGAGATATTGACTTATGGTTGGATGTAGATACACCTTGATTTACCTGGTGGAACAAATGGGACATATTGGCTGTAAGTAGGATGTAGATACATCTTGATTTACCTGGTCGAACAAATGGGAGATATTGGCTGTAAGTAGGATGTAGATACACCTTGATTTACCTGGTTGAACAAATGGGAGATATTGGCTGTAAGTAGGATGTAGATACACCTTGATTTACCTGGTTGAACAAATGGAAGATATTAGCTGTAAGTAGGATGTAGATACACCTTGATTTACCTGGTTGAACAAATGGGAGATATTGGCTGTAAGTAGGATGTAGATACACCTTGATTTACCTGGTTGAACAAATGGAAGATATTAGCTGTAAGTGGGATGTAGATACACCTTGATTTACCTGGTTGAACAAATGGGAGATATTGGCTGTAAGTAGGATGTAGATACACCTTGATTTACCTGGTCAAAACAATGAAAGATATGGACTGTCTGTAGGATCTAAAAAAAATTTTTCTTAAAATTGTTAGTGTGAATTTGCCCTAGTGAACATTAAAAACACAATATTTAGGAGAGGTTGGAAGGGTTTACAGACTTTGAGAGTACCATTAGATGTGATTATCAGCAATTTGTGTTGTTGGATGGATGAACAAAGGAAATAAACACCAACTGAACTAATGCAAATGCAAATTTTCTTATTAAATGTTAAAAATTTATCATCATTAAAAAAACTTAAATTTTATAGGCCTTAAAGATGAATGTATTATTTTAGAATGTCATTTTTCACACACAAAAATATAGATGTTTTGTAAACTTAGACACAGTTTATTATTTTAACATGAATCAACAAACATTAGAGGGAACATTGTTAGTATCCCTTACTAATATCAGAAATTTAAAAAAAAATTATGTTATTTGTGGGATGCTTTGACATAATGTTAAATGACATAGGAGTGAAATGAGTGCCCCATCGATGACCGGAATAAAATGGCTCTATGACAGTCCTTTGCTTAGATGGCTGGTAGAGAAAATAGGACTAAAGGGAAAGAATTATAGAGGCATGTTAAGGTCCCACAAGGCTTGTAGTTTAACAGGGGTTGACAGCTCAGATCACAAATAAATATCTATTTTTTCAAACAGTCTGACTATGTACTAGACAAAAATAATGAAGACCTATATTAGGTTTCTTCATGTATTGTTTAGGATAAGAATGTCTTGCCATGACAGCACAGCGTTAACAGATTTTTTTCAAATCTGTTTAGTAGAATTACCATGAGCAGAAAATTGTAAAAATTAAAATAATTAATAATTAAAATTTCTTGCAATTTAATTTTAAAAATAAATTAATATATGAAAAGAAGTAGCTAATCTATTTTAAATGACAGTTAAATTTTATCCTAGGTCTGAGGTTCCCAAAAGATTTTGTATTAAAATTAGGCCAGGTCCTGAACAATATTTTTTTTCCCATTAACCAGGAAAAGTTTAATCGAATAATTTTGATTGATTATATTTTTATAATGCATATATTGATCCCGTTAAGTTGCGATTCATTATTTTGCAAAATCGGTTAAGTCAGAATAAATCTGTGGACCCAAAATTTTGTGACGTAACACAGCAAATTTGTTCTGCTATGCAAGAACTAAGGAAGAAAAATCTCTGTTTTTACGAATGCTCATCTAATTAAATAATAATGCAAGTGAAAAGTATGGAAGCAACAAAAAAAAAATGATTAGTAAATTGGGGAAAAAATATTTAAAATATTTTCTTAAATTTTAATTGAAATTTAATCGATCAAGATAATTTTAATTTATTTTTAAAAATTTAATGATCAATCGATAAAATAATCGTTAATTTGTGCAGCCCTAATTAAAATGAATTACCATGAATAAGAAAATATCTTTCATTCTGAGCTATGTCTTCATAATTAGAAAATATTTTGACTCATTTTGAAAGCATAGGAAATTAAAAAATATTTGAAACCTGTTAGAAGTTACTTTTATTTTAATAAAATTATTTAATTACTTGATCATTGAATTACCCTACAGGACCAGGCCACAAGAGGAGTTGTTGCGGCCAGTGCTGGGAATCATGCCTTGGCTTTGTCTTACCATGGTCAACTGCTCAAAATACCTGTCACTGTGGTCATGCCTATTGTTGCCCCGATGATGAAAGTTGAGGCCTGCAAGCAGTATGGGGCAAGAGTGGTGATTTTTGGCAAGGATTTTGGTGAGGTAAGTCTCAGACTTCAGGGTTAAATTAAAATGATGTTACATTATCAAAAGAATGGATTAAAATATCTAAGCAATAATATTGGATTTTTAAGAGTTAGAATTTAATGATATAATTACATCCATGATAATGAAAATAAAGATTTTTTTTTTTAGTTTCAAAACACATTTCTTATTCAATCATTGACATTTAAGAAACTTTAATAATAGCGCAAATCAATTTTAAATTTTATTTAAACATCATTCTCTGAGAAGATAAATTGATTTTAATATCAATATCTTAGGCTCATTCCTATCTCAAGCAGGCTTGATATGTGGCCAAACAATTTAATATAGAAGACTGCATCATTCATTCAGCTCCTTTCCTGTGATTGTAATAAGCTACATTATCAATCTTTCTTTTTCTGCCTTGTCACCCTAGGCGCAGCACTTGATCATTATCTAAGGACGAATGCCACTTTCATGAGTCATTTAATCTGTTATAGGACTATTTCTAATCTTTAAAACACCTCATTCTTGTAATCTATAACTATAACAATACCATTTGTAATCTATGATAAGACTATATAATCAAAAATAATACTCTGTAATTTATCATACGTTTCTAAAAGTTCTAACTCTGAAGACATTGTTATTCTTTTGCATGTTTCCATCATTTTTTTACTTAGCTCTTCAATATTTTTTTCCAGACAAAACAATATGCAATGCTTCTTGCTAAAAAGAAAGGCCTGCTTTATGTTAATGGGTAAGACAAAGGCTCTCAATTTAACATAATTATCTCTACATTTGACAAAATGCTTACTTAAAACTTTTGAATAAAAAATGTCTGGATATTCCATTTTTTAATTATAATTCATTGTAATTAGTTGTTGTTTTACATCATTATTTCTAGTAATAGTTTAAAGCAATTATCTTCTATATATCTGTAATGGATAAGATAGTACCAACATTAACAAACAAAGAGAACTATGTTTCTGGACTTTTTCAATTTTCTGCAAACATTTGTACATGAAATGATTCTAAAACTTAAATTATTTATATCCGTAACTTGTTTCCTGCATTCATTAGTTATGACCATCCTCATATTCTGGCTGGACAAGGGACAATGGGCTTAGAGATCATAGAACAAGTTCCACATGTGGATGCCTGCATTATTCCAGTTGGTGGGGGAGGACTTATAGCAGGATCTGCGGTGGCTTTGAAAAATTTGAAACCAAACATTAAGATCATTGTGAGTAATGTGCATTTAAAGAGAATTTCTTACTTTATGGGTTGAGGTTGATGTGAACTCATGTGGAAAAATGTCAGTGGCTAAGTGTTATAAAGTAACAATGAGAAAGTTAGACGCAATCGAATTTCTAAAATTAAAAATTATAATCAATATGTGTAAAATTTAGGATAAAACCTTATTTTAGTCTGGATATTTTAAATTTAGTTGGACACTCATAGTTAAATTTTTCAATGTTCAATGGCACTTGGCTGCTCTTTAAAAAAATGAGATACAAAATTTCCCCACCCAGTTTTGATGGCTTATGAAAAGTGCTGATCATAAACTTGTGTCAACTAAATAATTCACATTCATTTTGTTTAGCTTGATAGAATAAATAAAAGAGAAGAAGCTTTTTCAAATTAAAAGCTATTTTAACTCTGTAGATCCAATGAATTTCTTTCTTTTCAAGGTTGCTTTAACATTTTTCATCACTTAGAGTTTTAGCAAATTTTCAAAATTCTGATTTGAAATTAGCAACTAGTGCTGAAAGGCAATAGCAACTAGTTTTCAGATGAGGAATGTGGCCATATAGAAAATTTCTCAGTTTCATAGGAATATCTCTACTATTTTAAGATGTTTTCATATTACTAAACATTAAATTTTGTTTGTTTGTACCAGGGAGTAGAATCAGAAAGATCCACTGGGTTCCAGGCAGCAATGGCAGCAGGCAAACCTGTGTACACACATGTTGGGCAAACACTGGCTGATGGCAAGTAGTTCAGTAAAACTTCTCAGTGGGGTTCTCATACTTTTATTTGGCTATATGTTAACCTTTTCTCATAAATTTTATTCTTTGATTGCAACAATCTAAAAATTTGTTAAAAATCCTTCTCATTGATATTGTCCAGTGGAAGATAATTGCAATTCCATAATAACTTAATCTAAAAGTAGTAATGAAAAATGGACTCCAACAAAACAAAACTCAAATAAAATCATCAACTCATTTCTTTTACGGATGCTCCTTTTATACGCTGTAGACCTGCATTTCTGCCGACAATAGTCGGAATGCCGACAATAACGACAAGGACGGGAAATTTATTTTTAAAAAATGTAAATAATCTGCGAAAAATATATTAACAAATGTAATACTTTTTTTTCATAAATAACCTGCTTAACAACCCATAACAGCGCCAGAATAATCTCCGTGATGATTTAATGTGACCTTTCTAGCGCGACTCGTCTGCAGACAATCAGTGTCGGAAATTTATGTTGGCCCCAGACTTCGATAACTGCCGACGTCGGCTTGCCGACTATGATTGTCGGCATTAATAAAATAAGGCGAATACAAAAAGTGACGAACTGGCGCATATTCGTTTCAAGATGGATGCCTTTACGGTTATCGATCGTTAATCAGATCTTAAAGCGATCGAAAATGGATTAAGGAATAAGTTTCGATGGGACTGGCTCGAAGAAAAAGATTATCAAAATATGTGCGAAAATTAAATAAACCCGGTGTAGTTGTTTGTGTTTACTGTGATTGTAGACTTGATTATAGCAAGAAAGGCAAATCCTTCATAAAAAGACACGCACAGTCTGTTGCGCACACATCAAAAAGAAATAGTATCATTAATACTCAGGCGTTGCCAGCCACTGCAAGCCTAGAGAGGGGAGATTCTTCCACAAGTGTTAATTCTTCACATATACTACTTCACATTAACTTTTTTTGTGTGCATCTTTTAAATAATGATGCAGTATGGTGTCATTCCATGGTTCAACTAAATATACATTATTATTTTTCAGTATATAGCCCTATGACTTAGATCAGTCATTTTCATGTTTTCCCTTTATTTCTCTTGATGTTAACAATGGAAGCATGATGTCATTTATTGATATAAATTAATCTGCATTGTCTTTTCAGGATAGCTCTAAATTGGGTGTTTTAATCTGTTAATTAAAAAAAATTTCCGGGGGGCATGCCCCCGGACCCCCACTAGTGTTTCTCTCCTCCGGCGCGTGACCGCGCTACGCGCGGTGTGTCATCTCCATCAAAAAATAAATTTCAGACAATCTGGTTAAGGCTTACATTCAGGTCTAATACGTTGAGATTATAGCATCCTATGCTTATCCATGGTTTTTACAAATGCTGGTTTAATTTCAATACAACATTAATGAAAATTTATAATAAAAAAGGCAGTTTAAAAAAAAAAAAAACTAAAGCTGCTTATGCAAAAATAATACCAAAATATATTTATAAATTAACTCTGTACAACAAAAACTAAGCATAAATCTTTACAATTTCAACAAAATGATGTCCAAGCACAACAATAAAAACTTATGGTCCTATATATAGTCTTTAAGAAAAAAAGAAACCAACTGGACTTACTAAAGCAGAGGTGTCCAAAGCAATTTTAACTGGCCTGCTGCTTTATCTGAAATAATTAATTGACTGACGTATTGTTTCCTTAATAACATCACATTTATAAGAAAAGTTGAAATTTTGTACTATTTTGAGTGTTTTGATTGCGTAAATCGATAATAATTTATTGTTTACCAGATACTAGACTTTCAGTCTTAAAGACTAAGTACCCAACAAGGAAAACAAATTTAGTTGCTTCTGTATGTTCTGCTAAATTACCAAGCAAGCAATATCTTTATAGATTGCTGTTGATGACCCTGTCATGACTGGTGACACAGTAGACTAGCAAAATGTGTTAATATCAAAGTCAGGGAAGAGACTAACAAAGATGTTAAATTTCACTATATCATTCACCAACAACTCCTTTGTGCCATACATCTTTGAGGTGATTGCGTCCTTAAGCCAGTGATAAAGCTATGAGCTCTATTCAATCTAAGTCCCTGTTTCACTGTCAGTTTCAGCAGTTTCTTCTTGACATCCTGGGAGAATACAAAGATGAGTATTCTAATGATGTAAGATCGCTCAGGATAGGGGGACAGCACATCAGCGCTTCTGTGCACTTCAAAAAGAATTTGGGCAATACATGGAAGTTATTGGATAACCAATTCAAGAACTATTTGATACTGTTTGGCTGGCAGATTTTTAAAATTTTTTGTTGATGTGATAAGGCGTCTTAAAGGTTCTTAACACAGATCTTTAATGTCACAATGCAGTGCTCAGCCAATTATATTCACACATCAAGGCTTTTGGGAACAAGCTGCAACTGTTTCAAATGCAGCCTAATACCACACATTTCCCCTCACTACAGGAAACCATGAAACGTTTTCCAGAGAGAAACTTCAATGAGCAAAAGCATAGGTATGTTGCAGATATCACACCCCTGGCTGATGAATTTCAAAGATGCTTTCATGACTTTGAAATGTAAATCATGTTGTTTTTATAATCATCTTTCTCTATTGACCCTGATAATGCTTCAGGCAATCTGCAGCTGGCACTGATGCTGAATGTGACAGCTGACATCAACAGGTTTCTCTCATTGACTTGTACAGTCAGCTGGATAAAGAAAGATTCAGAGAGATTCAAACATTTGCTAAGAAAATGCTCAGCTTGTTTGGCTCAGCATACTTATGTGAGCAGACATTTTCAGTTAATAATTTTAAAAAGCACCGTGTTGGGATGAGACTAAGTGACTCTCTCCTGTGTGATATACATATCAAAACCAGTGGCATTGAGCCTGATATCACCTATTTACTGCATTCAAGACCTCAGTTTCACCCTTCACATTAAAATTTAGCAATAACAACTTCTCCATCTATGTCAACTTTTTTTATTAATTTAATACGGCCGGCGAACATCTTTACTTCAAGGATAATGGCCAGTCATGCAAAAAGTTTGAACGCCCCTGTACTAAAGGGATCATACAATCAAATGTATAATGACAGCATCCAAAGCTGTTACTGTCAAGACATTCTTGGCACCTGCAATTTCAGCACCAGGTGACTTATCAATAAACTTAAATAAAAATGAAGAAATAAGTAACGTAGTGTAGAAGACAGAGGCATAAATAAACTCCTAACAAACTGAAAAACAAATAAAGCTTCTGGTGCTGATAAATTACCAGCTAGAGCAGTGGTTCCCAAAGTGGTCCCTGCGGACCCCCTGGGGTCCGCGGAACCGTTCAGGGGGTCCGTGGAAACTTAAAATTGATTTGGGGGTCCCTGAACAACCTCAGGGGGTCCGCGAAAGGTTTGGCATAAAACTAATAAAAATATATTTTTAAAAATTATTACAGAAATAAAAATAAAGAACAATGAATTCTGTAGACGCGATTTTCAAGTCCTGGGCTAAATAAAGTTGTTTGACCTAGAAACAGAAAAAGAACTACGATATTCCCACAGCTGTAACCAATCAAAATTATTGGTTAATTAAAAGGTATGTCAAGTTTGATGCGTTAGAAAGGGCGGGGGACCCTTTACGTAGGTCATAAAAATACAATCTTTTAACGGAAATGACAATGATTGCAGGGTTGGGTAAATTTTGACGTGTTCCTGTAAGTCGAATTTATCTAAGGCAGAAAGAATCCAGCTTTCTATTGATACCACATTTGACGATTCTAAATACGTGAATTAAGTCAGCAAAAATACTTTTTTAAAAATTTAAAATTGGATTTATAAATATTTTCTAAAATATATTTTGATAAATTTTTTACAAATGTAATTGACATAGAAATCTCACACGCATCCCCAGGCCTTTTTTCCTTCAAAGTTTTAGATGGCGCAGTGTGAGACAGACTAATGAAAATAGTTTTATATAGCAACACAATAATGATGCTACATGCATAACTTGCCTACAATATAAAGTCTAGAAAAGTCGTACATGTAATCAATTTATTTTTATGTAATGCTGATACGAAGTGAATAAACACATTTTTCCACTTCAAGGCTAAAAGAAGTTTATTATTGATAGTTGGAAGTTTTGATATAGTTGAATTTTGTATTGTTATCCAGATAGTTTACTTTTGAATGTAAGTATATTAAATATTTGAATACAATTACTATCTTTTGAAAACAATATTTTTCACATTTTCAATAAAGTTATACCTTAAGGTTAATTTTTAAAAAAACATAAAGGGATCGTTAGTTGGTTTTGTTTTAAAATGAAATAGAATTTAATCGTACGTCTTATGTCGAATAATTCTAAAGGATTTTACTGCAGCATTCCATTGATAAAGTTAATAAATTATAGTTAATTAACCGTTTCAAATAATACATTTTATTTACAATTGTTCTGATATTTGTGTGCCCTTTTAAAAGATGAGTGAACCCAAGAAAGAATGTAGTCAGTAAAGTGTTGAATATTTGAAGTATGGTCTTATTTCAACACCAGGAAATAGTATTTTTACCTGTTTCTTCTTTGTAAAAAAAAAATTTTTTTTAAATTTAACATTGTCTTATGATTCTACGAAATCTTCCAAGCTTAAAGAACATTTAATAAAAATCCACAGTGATAGAACAGATAGAGGTTTAGCGTTTTTTGAAGCGTCTAAGAAACATAATTGAAAACACCATCACTTCAACAACTCATGAGGACAATTACTAAGCTGTAGGAAGGTGTTAAGTACTGCAGGGATGCACAAACCAGCTTTCGACATCGCAAAAAAGAATTCCTCTGAGAAATAATTCAGTCCAAAGAAGGATTAACGAAATGGCTTAGTGTGTTGAAAATTCTTTATGTGAATTCTTAAAAAACATCTGAATTTTCTCTAAAGCTTGACGAGTCCACTTTATCAGGAAACGAGGCTTTAGTTTTAGCTTATGTAAAATTTGTAAAAGAAGGAACTATTTTGCCAAGAACTGTTGTTTGCAATGTTTGGAAACAAATACGGAAGGTGAAACGTTATTTACTGAATTAAAAAGATTTTTCTATGAAAAAGCTATACCCTTGAGTAACATAATTTCTGCTGCTACTGACGGTGCTTCGGCAATGGTAGGAAGATACCGAGACTCTGATATACTTAAAAAAGCTATACCAAATGTATGTTCAGTGCATTGTGTGATTTATCGACATAATTTAGTAGCAAAACTCCTACTGAATCACTAGATTATGTCATTAGAGCAGTAAATAAAATCAAAAGGAATGCCTTCAATGAGAGATTATTTGCTCAACAGTGTTTGGAAAATGTTGAAGACTATAATCATTTGCTACTACAAGCAGAAGTACGTTTGTTAACTAAAAGTGCATATTTAAATCGCAATTATGCTTTCTTTAATTCAGTGCTGGAATTCCTGGAAGGCAAAGACAATAATTTGAGACAAAATTTGGTGAACTCAAAAAAATGACATAAACTACATGACATCCCAGATTTGTTTGCCAAATTTAACGAAACTAATTTAAATCTACAAGGTGACCAATGAAATTTAATCAAAGCTAAAAGCGTAATATCTGCATCTGCTGCAAAAAAAAATTCTGTATAAAAGAGACTTGGGAAGAGGATAAAGTTCTCAGATTCAAAATTTTTCGAAATCGCAAAATAGAAATGAAGACTTGCTTGCCTAATGCAAACACTCAACGGCTCTTCATGCAGACCTGAACTAGAGATTTGAAGACATTGTTCAATTGAATATTCCCGACTGGGCATTTGAACATTTTGCTCAGTTACAAACTCAGTTCGCAGACATAGATGAGTCAATACTAATACAGGAGCAACTTATTGAATTATCCGCAAATGAGGAAGTGAAACCAATTCTGATTACAAAAAGATATCCCAATTTTATGTCCAGCATTATGGGTTATTTTACAAAGGTTGTTGACTGCTTTATCGTCTTCCTATTTGGTAGAATGTGGACTCAGTGAAGTTATGAACCTCATCAAAAAATAATAATAATAATAATTTTAAAAAAATTTTAAAAAATTACTAACTCGTGGGGATTGCGTTTGCTACTAACAGACATTGAACCAGACATAAATAGACACATACAATTATTAAATTCCCATCAAATTCCTACAGGTAATTATTTAAAAAGAAAAGAAATTGAAAAAAATTACATTTAAATAAATAATTCTTCAACAAAATTTGTTTTTTTAAATTAGTAAATTTGTTTACTATACATTTATGTAGCGTTTAAACTTGGGGGTCCGTGGGCAAGTTTTGACTATAAAAGGGGTCCACGGGTAAAAAAAGTTTGGGAACCACTGAGCTAGAGTATTTAAAAAAATAAATCATGAACTGTACCCAATCTTTGAAGTACTTTTCCACGCCTACCTAACCCTAAATAGGGGGCAACAGGATTGTAAACAAGCTTGTTACCCCTCTCTATAAAAAGGCGATAAAAGAGATCCTGATAATCACAGACAAACATAATGTACCACAGTACATCGACCTTGTTTTAGGAGAAACAGCTCATGTAAAACTTCTCACTGGACATAAAGTTCATCATTTTAATTTACTAAAAAAAAAACTTAATTTTGTGGCACCTCTAGTCCCTTACATCAGTGGATACAAGATTTTCAACTAGGGAGAGAACAAACTGACACATTAAATCAGCTCAAATAACAATAAACTCAAGAATGTCCTAGGCCCCTACTACTCTTCTTAATTTACATTAAAAAATGATTATAGTATTTCATCAGGAACAAAACTTAGGTTAATAGCTGATGATGTATAATTTATAGAACAATCAGTTCAGAAAAAGATACTGAAATCTTACCAAAATGAATTATAAAAATGGTAAATAAATGCAACAACAATATAATACAACACTCAGATGAACATAGGGATAAAATCACCTTTCTTGTTTCATTAGCAAGAACAAACACAAATCCTCCTAGTTCCCATCTGGCATTAAAATGGATTGCCTGATCAAACTAGGAAAAACAAAATGCTATCCAAATTAAATCTCGAATGAAAATAAAATGTAAGACTAGACAACCCAGAGATAAGCATAGGATGCAATAATCTTATGTATAGAAGAAGAGTCTATAACATATAAGATAAGATAAAATCTAATGTAAGTTGATTTTTAAAAATTCAGTAATTGTAATTTTAATGTTTCACAATGATAAATTAAATTGAGGTAAAAATATATTGATCTCTAAATCTTACCTCCCTTAGCAAAAGAGACACTACATTTTTGTAGTTTTTCAGCTATTACAAAATAAATTCATCTAATAAAGTCATCTTGGAGTAAATAAAGTGAACAAAACGTAGTCTCACAGTCTGTCACACCCTAATGTTGATAGTGGTTGGTGTCAGTATGGCTTAGCAGAGGTTTTATTTTTTATTTTCAACCAAATAAGTAAAAAATTCTTTAGCTCTACTGATTGCATGCATATTTAAAAGTTTACTTACATTTTTCTGTGTAGCCTCTGTCAATTTAAAAAAAAATTTTGTGTGATCTTAGCTGAGTTTCTATCTTTATTTTTGTTAGTCAGAGGAAAACTATCATTTTTTTAAAACTTGTAATTTTTTTAATTGTATGCAATTGAGGGCATAGTTTTAACTCAAAAATTTGTTAAAATTAACAAATTAATTCTTTTACTGGTAAACTTCTCGGAATTAACACAGTTAAATTTTATTTATTTTTATTAAACTTTCATCAGATTTTAAAAGAATATTTAACTAGACTTAACTAATTATGAATTTGGACTGGAAAAAAAAGCTAATTTTTAAGGCTGTTAAACTGTTAATGATTAATTTAAATTTAGTTGTTAACTTTTGAAAAATGAATGATTAATTAATTGTTAATTTCGATTAAAGCGAAAATTTGATTAAACATCCCTGTCAAAAATCGAAATAACACTAGAATGTCTGTTTATGACATCTGTTAACCAAAC
This sequence comes from Radix auricularia, assembly GCA_002072015.1. Classification (NCBI taxonomy): domain Eukaryota; kingdom Metazoa; phylum Mollusca; class Gastropoda; family Lymnaeidae; genus Radix; species Radix auricularia. The sequence continues at coordinate 263,571 of MUZC01004624.1, read as the reverse complement.
AAGCAAGCAGACAAATGTATTGACATTTTTGGTTAACTGATAAGTGGGTCTTATTTACAATTATAAATAGCCGAGCTGAACAATCACTCACATAGCTTTCTTTACATTGTATCAGCTGAAGTTTTTGATACTGTAGTGGCTGTTAGGTTTGCAGGTGATATGTAAGTGAAGTGTTAAAACTAAGATAGCTATGTTACCATTAAGCGCTCGGTTGTACAGATATTTGACAGACGCCACGCAGAAGTTTAGAATCACTACACAGCAAATTTAGTAAAATATTGCATAAAAAATGGACGTTGTGCAGTTTCGCACACAAGTTTTAAAAAAAAACAACAACATTGCACATGGACCAACGAAGCTTAGATTTAGAGGTAACATTGCAAGGTATGCAAATCATTTCTCTCAGTGGACACATAACCTTCATCAAAATTTGAACAGTAACATCAGTCAATAATTTAAAACCAAAGTGTTCGTGTAATCGTCCGGGAATAAGTTTATATTTATCGGCCGAAATATTTTACTTTTTGACTTCCAGTACATTTATAAATGGTGGGTCTATGAATCAGTAAAAAAAAATTTAATAGTCAAAAAGTTTTAACAATTAAAAAGAAATTAATAGTTAATTTCCGCAGCCCTACTAATTTTATATCCGTGTTTTCTATTACCTAGGTCTTGCTGTTCCCGTGGTGGGTGTCAATGCCTTAGCCACAGCCAAACCATTGATTGATAAAATTGTGACTGTCAAGTAAGAAGGAAAACTAATATATTTTATTTGTATAACTTTCAAGTTAATACTTGGTGTTAAAGATTTTTTTCAATTTTTTACAGATTGATATTCTCCATTAATGCCTTTAGGAGATGATGCATGCAGAATCAATAATGTTTATTATTTCATTGGGGTTAGCATAACAAGAAATAATTCATTGGAAAACACAAATATGATACATGAAAACATTAAGAATTTAATCAAGTTTTGCAGCAGAATTAATTATCGTGAACTCTGTTTGATGTCTGTAGTGGAGGAAAAGATTGATGTTATAAACTAGAGTCATGATACATCAAATAAAATATTTAAATTATCTGATGTCTGTAGTGGAGGAAAAGATTGATGTTATAAACTAGAGTCATGATACATAAAATAAAATATTTAAATTATCTGATGTCTGTAGTGGAGGAAAAGATTGATGTTATAAACTAGAGTCATGATACATAAAATAAAATAATATTTAAATTATCTGATGTCTGTAGTGGAGGAAAAGATTGATGTTATAAACTAGAGTCATGATACATCAAATAAAATAATATTTAAATTAATTATCTGATTTCTGTAGTGGAGGAAAGGATTGATATTGTAAACTAGAGTCATGATATAAAATAATAAACAACCCCTTTCAGACCATGAAGGCCTATGGGGCATGTGAAGTAGCATTCACAAGTTTCATTTACGACTAACGAGCTGGGGATTGTGTGTTTAGCACAATGCCCCGGGGGCCTTGCAAGTAACGCGGCTCGAACCCGTTACTTGAGTTCTTGCAGCGGTTTGGCAGTCCAGCGCGCTACTACTTAGATCACATATAAACTAGAGTCATGATACATCATATAATGTTATATTTAAATTTTCTGAGACATTTTTTATCAAGGTGTTAAGATAAAAAGAAAGAAAAAAAAAAAAACAATGATACAGGATATATGAAAAGGGTAGAAGAAACAAAAGTAACAGTGAAAATCAGAGTGGTAAAAATATACCACAGCTATGTAAAATTGTGAATATGGTTTAATCCATGTATTTTATTAAAAATCTTTATAACAGTCCTATTCTATTTAAATGTCATTAAGTGATTCTGTCTCTGAAGGGATTGATAACCACTGCACTAGGTTCATGTGAATGCTTAGGGGATTATATTTAATTGCGTTACCATTGTTTTGATAATTGATTTGTATCTTTTTTAATAGAGAGTCCAGCATTGCCCTAGCCATTCTCAGACTTATAGAACAAGAGAAGGCAGTAGTGGAGGGGGCAGGGGCGGCAGGTCTTGCAGCTATCGTACAGGGACTTCTCCCAGAGTTGAAAGGAAAACAGTAAGTTGGATGAGACCCATGGGCAGATATAGGAGAGGGGCTGTTACATTTGTTAGGGGAGGGGCTGTTAATTTTTTAGGGGAGGGGCTGTTACATTTGATAGGGGAGGGGCTGTAACGTTTGTTAGGGGAGATGCTGCTACATTTGTTAGGGCAGGGGCTGTTACATTTGTTAGGTGAGGGGCTGTTACATTTGTTAGGTGAGGGGCTGTTACATTTGTTAGGTGAGGGGCTGTTACATTTGTTAGGGGAGGGGCTGTTACATTTGTTAGGGGAGGGGCTGTTACATTTGTTAGGGGAGGGGCCGTTACATTTGTTAGGGGAGGGGCTGTTACATTAAACTCACTCGGCTATGTTGTAATAATTAATTTTTGAAATCAAAATAAATTCAAGAATATTATGCTGTTAATATTAGATGAGTATTGCAAAGTGCCTAAGAGCTGTTTGCTCTTGTTTTTCTTATATTATCTATTACAGACGCTCTTTCTGTACAGAAGATTATTGCATCCTTTGCTTATTACCATTATCTTCATTTAACTTCCATCTTTTTCATGAATTTCTTTGAATGAGTTGTTATTGAAATAGGAAAAAGTGTTGTATGGATAATTTCTTGCCAATGTATGAATTTGATTTTAAGTTTACTCAAGGCTATCAAAATAGTTATACAAATTCACTAAACGGATTTAATTAATCTAATGGAATTCATTGATATAATAGAAATTTCTCAATCCATCTAATCAAATTTAGAATAGACATTCTACAATTGATCTAATTAAATCAAATTATGCAATAGACATCTCTGCAATAGATCTAACTAAATTTAGTGATGAAATGTGGAACATAAGAATTGATCAGTGAAATTCTTATTCTGGTAACAATTTTTTTAACACATTGAGAGTAACAGTGTGGAATAAATTGATATTTTACTTTGGATGTCTGTCTCCCCAGTGTTGTGGTGGCTCTGTGTGGGGGTAACATAGACACGACAGCTTTAGGTCGGGTTATAGAGAGGGGACTAGCAGCAGAAGGCAGGCTGATTCGTTTTGGTGTCACTGTCTCAGACAGGCCAGGAGGGATAGCTGAACTTACCAAAAAAATTGCTGACTTGGGAGTCAGGTGAGACAAATTAACTTTTAAATTTAATTGAATCCCACAAAAATCAGTTTTAGGATAAGCACAAGGAAACTCTGTCAGAGCATTGAACTTAAAACACATTCCAATATTTGTTAAATCTACCTGATAAATTAATGCAAATGTTTCTCAGTTTTGATTCTATAATCACTCAAATATTACTTCAGGAACATAGTATCATGAATGCTTTGTTCCAGAACCTAATTTGTGATTCAAATCCTTCAAGTTTTGCGACAGTGGTAGCATGTTTTAAAAGTATATAACCGGCATAATTTATTTTCTTATTCCCACAAAATCTTAGAATCCAAATCTTCAGATTTCTAATCACTGTTCTCTAGATCTAAAATCTTGTTTTCAGAACTAGTATCAGGCATGAACTTTACTCATATTTTATGGAAGGCTTTGTGTACTCACAAATTTTCACCTCAGAAATCACATCAGCAGCTGGCTGTTGGTTTTTATTTATCAACTATGAGATTTTTTCCACCTCTTTCTTACATATCAGTCTTGTTGAGGTGAGGGTTGTCCTCACTTTTAACACATCAGCTGTTTTGACACAAATGCTGTTCTGACAGCTTATTTAATTTGTAAAAAAAAAACTACTTCTGGAACTAGGCATTCCAAACATCTCAGACTTATAGAATAAGATGAAATCGGATTTCTCAAATATTTATTTAACATCAGTTTTATCTCCAACTTGTCTTCATACTAATCTCACAATGCTCCTAAGGTCCCATGGTGATATATGTAGATGTTATTATATAACTGGTCACAAAATCAGCTGTGAAGATAGCACTGGATGTTTGAATGAAGCTCACAATGAAAAATGAACATGTTAGGCTTCAATTCCCACGCCATGTTTAAATTTGGAGAAAAAAAATTGATGGAAGATTTTTTTTTCCATCAGCTTCCTCAGAACCCACGTGGTTTGATTTCTGCATATTTTGTGTTTCATTAACTCCAAGGTCTCATTATATAACTCTCTGTGTCGGTTATAGTGGATCTTCACTTGAATTTATTTTAATTTTATATTCATATAGGAACAAGGGCAAGTATTGTATACAGCAAAAATATCTACATTCTAAGATCCCCCCCAAAAAAAAATCAATAATATTATTGACTTTAATTTCAATTGAGAGATCTTACATTTGTAATAATAATTTTCAAGGACAATTTTTGAAGATATTTCTTTAACATCAAAACTTAGATTGCAGTTTAGCTAGATAGATTGGCATATCATATAGCTCCAATTTATTGTTTTCATAACACAATTTGTGTATTTTGTATTTTAGACAGATTGTTGTTGTGGAACATATGAACTGTCTTTTATTTGTGTACAAAATGGGGGTGAGATTGCAATCTGGCTTACAAATTAGTAAATGGAAAACAGGTAAACAGGGTATGAGTTAGCCTGACAGGAGTAACAAAACAGGGAGGGACAAAAACCTACGCCATCTGTTGGTACTTGCCTCCCTACTTCACCCAACTATCTGTGTACTTTACCATGTGGCCGACTTTGGTGTCAGACATGTCCTTTTGTTAAACAGACGGACAAGATAGTCTTCCCTAAGGGGTATTTAAGATTAGGGATGGCTTTATTTGCACTAACGCAATGTGGTCTACGCCATTGTGTGTAAGCGCTGCCCTGTAAAATACATAGGTGAGACGGGGAGGTTACTATCTTGCTGTATTGATGAGCGCGTTTGTGCGATTACACAAGACAGTGTCCAGACACTTAAATTGACGTGACCTCATGGGCGTCACCGCCATTATCTCTTGTGCAAACACACCCAGGAGGGTCAGTCTGGAGAATAGACTAATCCAGGAGTATGGGACTCTTGCACCACATGGGATGAATCATGTGTTTGCGCTAACCAACTAATCGTTTTGCCACACCCACTCTCTCCTCTCCGCTCACACTACTCCCTTCCTACTTTGCTTTCATTGACTTTTTGGATTTCACAGCAGCTAAGTTTTTATTTTTCATTTCTATATATTCATTTTATTTGAGTATTGTTTGTTCGTTGAGGAAAGCTCAAAACGTTCGCTGTTCTATTACGTCCTGTCAGGCTAACTCATACACTGTTTACCTTTTTTCCTTTAATTTGTGTAGCTTGATAAAAATAAGGATTGCTCAGTCTGATAACATTTTCATGTCTTATGTGGCAATTGATTAACTCCTTTGAAAAATGTGAATATATATTTTATTTCTAAGATCATCGATGTAATTATTTGACAAGAGAGACAAGAAGTTAAAATTCTTTACAGTAAACACAAAATAAAGAATTTAAATTGACTAGCGGGATCTGATTCTGTTACTTTTAGATTTTGTTTTGAGAGATATCAAAAACATTATTGACTTGGCAATGTGACCTTTCAGTATTAAAGATATCTTACATGAAAGAGCCTGGTTACACTCTGATGTGTTTCGTGCCACGGTAGGTGATTAAAAACAACCTGTTCCAGAAATCTCTTTTTTCATTCATGCATTTTTTTTTTACACCTAATATTGCTTCTGGGGTTATTTTTTTTTTGTAGTTGCTTTCTATGAAACTCCATGCATCTTTGCTTGCTACCATTGTCCCAATGTTCCATGTTTATATTTTAAACAAAGTTATGCAAATTAAATAATTCAGTTCAACATAAATTTATTACAAAACTTTTAAACTGATAATATTATTTGGCATTTATAAAAGTAACCATTTAAAAAAAAACAACAACAGTGAAAGCTGTGTTCTTTACTTTAATTTACAAACTATATTTTTACTTTTTAACTGCTTAGGGTTTTGTAGATTTGTTCAGGTGATTCAATTGAAGAATTATTAAGAATTATAGGTACCAATTTTGAATTTTAAAAAACAATGTGGCATTGGTTTCAACGCAACATTAATGCGGCATACATATTTTTTTTCTGTCTTTTTTATTTTTAATAATTATCATTCTGCTTTTTAAATTTTTTTCTAACACAATTTTGTACTGTCCCTAAATGTTTCAGCATAAAGGATATCTTGCATGAAAGGGCGTGGCTACAGACAGATGTGTTTTCAGTCATGGTAGGTACTGCCAGAAACAATTTGTCAATTTCTTTTTAAATTAATTTCACTTACTGGGAATTTATTATTACATGTATTATTAATTTCTTTTATTATTATTAACTTTATAATGATATGGTCTGCATTAACATGGCTTACAGCTGATAGCTTAAAATATAAATTGAACATGAACCATTGCTTACTGGACTAAACAGTATTTAGTAGACAATATTTACTGAGAGTTAATAAAATTATAAATGTTTACTTTGAGTTTCCTGCCAAATTCCTGACTTTAATTGATAGGACCTGATCAAAACTAAATTAGCTGCACTTAACTTACAGCCTATTAACAAAAATATATAAAAATTGATACATAAATGACAAAAATATAAAAGGGGAAAATCATTGATCTTTTTGTAGAAAATTTTTACTTTGGATGTACACAAAATTCTCTCATTCTGGATAATTTAAATTAACACTAAACACCTAAATAATGTGAAAGTTTCATATTGTAGTGTGACAACACCTTTGTTGAATAAGTGTCTTTTACATAAATTATTTGCTTGTCTGGGTATATAGACTATTGTATTAAGTCATTGAATATTCAAGTCATAATTGTAATATGTATTGAAAAAAAATTATTGTATATATTATTCAAGCTTTGAGGTTTATTATGTTTAAAAATGTAACTTACTTTAACATACACACACCATAACACCAGACTGTTGGATATCACTAATTTAGACTAGTTCCATAGATTGAATCAATGGGACCAAAAATTTTATCGATTTCAAAAGTAATACTCATACTTATTGACTATGTTCCCTCTCAAAGTTGCCAACCATTAGTAAATTAATGGACAGTCCGTAAAGATTTGTCGTAAAATTGCTGTCCGTAAAAAAATTAAGATGTCCGTAAAAAAAAAAGACAAAATGTGGAACCTCAAAGTTTAAAAAAATCATGAAATCATGTTTGTGATGTCTATTTTCTTGATTCAAATTTTAATTTTTAAATTGTTTTAGTGGCACATTGCTTGGATTTTGCTTCACATTCTTTCGTTTTAAGGTCAACATTTTATGTTAAATGTGTTTGTAAAAAAAATTTTTTAGCGCATTTTCGAGAAGTCGAAATGCGCTATTGCACCCGTTTTGTCCGTCCGTCTGTCATCACCCTAGATCTCAGCAACCATAAGTCCTAGACCCATGATGTATCTATGTTGTTTGTATGTCCTGACCTGCCATTTGTGCATCAGCACTCAGTTACTCGATCCGTTAAAAAACCCCGTTAAAACTATCAAAAAACATTGCGAATCGAGAGATAACACTGGCGCAGGCAACGGCCGCCATTGCCGGAAGTCGAATACATTGTTTTTCAAGCATTGAAGAGTTAAAGTTATAATTTAGTGGTGCGAAAGCGTGCAAAAGAATTAGTGCTTTTTTTGTTGACGTCATTAGAATATGTGTAAAAGTTTAGAGAGTTTTACGTCATCATTTGTGGTGACTTCAATCAAGATCTTAGCGGCCCAGGGGCAGAAATTGAAAACTTTTTCGAAACAAGCTTCAACATTCAACTACTTTCAACAAGATTGGCAACCACGATCTATCAAACAACAATTGATGGAGTATTTGGGCGATTAGCTGATTACAATTTAGAATGTTTCATTTATGAGTCCTATGTCAGTGACCACAAACCACTTGTAGTTAGATTAAAGAGAAAATAAAAAAATTTAAAATGTAAAGAAATGACTTTTAAATAATTTTTTTCAGGTATATTCATTACACAAGAAAATTCATAAAAATATGTCTAAAATCTAAACACAATTACTGATAACTACATAATGCTGATATCTAACATAAGTACTGATACATAATACGAAAATGCGCTAACACGTCCTGAGTCCAAAAAGGGACCAGGCTTAACATGATTTTTTGTATTATTGTCCGTAAATTTTGTTGAGAGTTCTTATATTTTTCAGTAAATATCATTTTATTGAGTTGGCAACCCTGTTCCCTCTTTACCTAGAAAATTAGCCTCTTTAACCACGTCTTATGGTTACTATAATCACTTTTGGTTGTGAATGTAAGTGCCTGTGTGTGTACGGGTTTGGGGTTTGTTCTGACCCAATGATTACTCCCTTATAGTCTGCTTTTTTACTTACCTTAAGATTTTTTTAAACTTCAGTTTGAGCTTCTACAGGAAGGTGCCTGTAAATTCTTTCCACAATGTTTTCTTATGATAATGTTTAAAATTATTGGCATGACGTTAGTACTGTTTACTGATCTGAAAATCTAATGTATAGTAAAATGTTTATCTATAACTAATTATATGAATTATTGCTTCTTCCTCGCTTCATTCTAGCGACTGTAACAAAACATGTTTACTATATAATTATTATTATTATTATTATTTTGGATGTGGCTAGCGCTACGACAATTTTGTCGTAGCGGCAGACGACCCGGTCGGATGTTGCTAGCGTTACGACATGTCGTAGCGCTAGTCAGGAAACTAGTGCTACGACATACGCAACTTCTGCTACGACTAGTTTTAGTCACTCTTTGCAGTAAACACATGGAACAGGAAAGAATTAAATCTTAAGAAACTCTTCTGTAAATTGTAAACGCATAAATATATTAAAATACGACATTATTTGTGTGTGTATTAATTCTAAAATCTAAATTTATTTAAATATTTTTTTTTTAAATAGATTTTGATTTAATTTTAGTATTGGTCTACCGATGATAAGTATATCAGCCGATTTTGCTATACTATTGTATACTTGTGTAAGTGATGCCGATAAATTAAAATTTAGAGTATACTTCAGTATACCGTAAAGCCTAAAGCCGTAAATGAAAATCCGCAAGCAACTGATTCGCGCACAATCGCAAGAATGTGGGACGTGGTGGTCGAGAGGTAGCGCTCTTACCGATGGTCACGAGTTCGAATCCACACCAAGGTGAAGATTTGTTCTCGGGGCCTGAGGAGTCTCCGAGTCACCCAGCTCCGAATGGGTACCCAACTAGACAATAGTTAGGCGGCTGGGGTAATGCGTGGAACCCCTATAGCCGTGGCCTGTGACCGCTGCATCACTTGCCAACAGATCATCTCTCATGGTCTGTGGACGCAATTATCTTCTGCATAGAAGGAGCGTCTGTATATCTAAGATAAGAATGTAGGCCTAAAATAATTAGTTTCGTGTGGAATAATAAAATGTGCCGTGTGCAGACTTTTCACAGGAAACCATTCCATTCATCCTTCTACATCATTTTCACTCTATTACTAATACTATTACTATTGGGGGGGGGGGGNCCCCCCCCCCGCTTGTGTTCAGTCCTTTGTCGTGATGCCTTCAATTCAGAGAATTTTTCAAAAATATCTTTCAAACAAATTTAGTAACAGTAACAGTGATGGTTTATAGTCATTTTTTAAACTCTTGCCTCACCTTTTTCGTTGGTGATGCCGACTGAGTGTCAACTCACGAATCAAAAGCAAAAAATAATATTAGCATAATTAAATACAGTTTTAGTCGTAACTGTAAGTAAGCACATAACACATTTTTACGACTGTCGTAGCAGCAGACGACCTGACCGGTTGTCGTAACGCTAGCCAAGCATATGTGGATTGGCTAGTGTTACGACTAGTCTAAAATCTAAATATTTTTTTATTTTAACAGATTTAGTCAACGTATCTGCTTTTCAGAATAATAACAAAAATTATTAGCATACTCATTATGATGTTTAAAATAAATAAATAAATAAATGAAATTTAAAAAAAAAAAAAAACATGACGGCGGCGGGATTCGATCCCGCTATCACTAGTGTCATATCATTGCAGAGCAACCGGGCTATCACTTGATCTAGCGAAGCTGATGAGAAAGAGCAATTTTTTAACATTATAACTGTTTTTTTATTTAATGGCTCAATCTAGATTTTCTTTTAAACCTTTAAAATTCATTAATAAGCGTATCTAGTGATCATGATATATCATTATGAGAATTATGGTTTAGTATTTAAGTATTAGTAATAGCATATTTGAAAATACAGAAAACTGTTTACGACATGTCGTAACTTGTCGTAACGGCAGACAACCCGGTCGGATGTTGCTGGCGTTACGACATGTCGTAGCACCAGCCACATCCGCGCGGGTTGTCTGCCGTTACTTTGTCGTAGCAGTAGACACTCCGTATTATTTTTTTGCTTCTTATTTTCCCCCGTCATGACCCTAATAGAGTTTAATTGTAGTTTTCTGCTGCTATTTATCGGGACTGAGTGACACGAACATGTAGCTAGAATCTAAAATTAGAATTTAGTTACTGAGCGTTTTGTGTGAGTTACTTGTCTAGAGTAACAAGGACTTGATCTGAAACTATATTCACCACGGTAGCCGATTCTTCGTTGTAACCAATACGATGTTATCTTCAAACCGCTGGTGCACAGACGGGGTCACTTCTTGACCTATACACGTGTCAACACAATGTGTGGCTGGCCTGTCTGGTCAGTCTAATTCAATATTTGGTCAGTGACGATTGGTCATTGACGATTGGTCATTCTGGGCTAACTTCACTGGCACTTGACCAAACTCTCCATGGCGTGGAAGCCTTACAAAAGATCTTCGCCGTCAGTTCTGAAATATCTTACATTAATAGGTTTAACACTATTTCAGCTTGCTTCAACTGACATTCATTCGATTTTTATGACCTTTCTATCAGTGCTTCTCAAAGTGGTGGTCCGCGGACCGGTGTCGGTCCATGGGCCATTCGCAGCCGGTCTGCAGAATTTATCAAGATAGGACCTAAAAATCTAATTATAATCCTACATTTTCATCCCTTATAATTAACTATGTACCGCCCATAAATTACGTCACGTTATTTTTTACCCTTTTTAACACCCCCTCCCCCTGTCACAAATCTGAGGGACCCCCCCCC
>MUZC01004624.1:217289-252371 GCA_002072015.1 Radix auricularia | reverse complement strand
CCCCCCCCCCCCGCATAAAGTACGTCACACTTTCCAACAAAAACATTTTTAAAATTAAAATAATTAAAATTTGATATAAAATACTGTGACGTCAAACATGGCCGGACAAACCCCCGCACCGTCACAAACTGTCACACTTTCTTATACCCCCTCCCTCCTCTAGAGCGTGACGTACTTTATGGACTGTCCCTATGACAATTTTTAGACAATAAACGCATACAATGAAACTAATAAAATTAAATAAATTACTAGGGCTGGAACTGATCTAAAAAAATTGTTTGATTAATCTGGAAAAACTCCAATCGATTAATTTCAATTAATTACATTTTTATAACGCATATATCATCTCGTTAAGTCGCGATTCATTATTTCACAATAATTCCATGGCTCCCAAATTTTGTGACGTAATACAGCAAATTCCTTCTGCTATGCAAGAAATAAGAAAAAACCTTTTTTGTTTAGCTATGCACGTTTAATTAAATAATAATAGAATCTAATACGAGGGAAAATTATGTAACAAAAAAATAATTAATTTATTAATAAATGGGAAAAAAGATATTGGAAATATTTTTAATCGATGAATATAATTTTAATTGATTACAATTTTAAAATTAATCGATTAATTAATCGTTATTTTCCGCCGCCCTATAACCACGTCAGTACAGGGAGAATAGTGCAATGATAAAATTCCTGCCGGTCCGCCATACTAAAAAGCATGAGAAGCACTGCTTTATACGACAAATATATATATACACACACATGTATGTGTTATATCTGCGTCAAGCATGTCTATTACTTATTACATGAGTTGGAATATCTACATTATGCTCCACTCTTCCAGCCTGCCAAATAGTTTACCTAGAACACAAAGAGTCGTACCCCCCCCCCGATCCTTATACTCTTGTGATCATTAGCCGCAGCACATTTCCATGTTTAATGTTTATGATCCACCATAAACGTTTGACGGTTCTCAAAATGTAAGGCGGGCCCGGAGGTGATGTTAGGGATGTGCTTCCGGCACCGCTTCTTCTCTTCCATTGTCTGCTTAGTTTCTCTTGGTCTCGAATATAGAAATTTCCTTTTGGAGCAATCGTTTAATGTTCAGTAATCCATCCTTAGGTATAAACATTTATTGAAAAGCAAATGAAGACCACAAGGGAAGAAACGGCTATGTGACCTAAAAATTAAAAAAAAAAAAAAAACTATCCCCTGTTTCTTATAGAGGGTCAAAGATAGTATATTCTGAATGAAGTTTTATGAAAATATTATGTATATGGCCCTTATACAAAATTATATATTACGTTAATTTATAAGAAGCGGTATTTTTTTGAACTTTAAAACTTGGATATCTCAAAACTATATATATATATATATATATANATACAGTCGAAACCGCTTAAGTCGACGGCGTTGGGGTATGAAAAATGGCATCGACATAACCGATGATCGAGTTAAAGCGAAAACCAATATGGCGGCAAAATATTAACATGCGCTTGAAATTTCTTTATGTACGTGTTGTGCGTTAATTAGTGATGGGACGATTAATCAGAATCGGAATATCGGGACCCTATTTTTTTCACTCTTTCTTAAGGTTGTTAAGACCGTTCGTTTTTAAAGACCGTTTAAGTTTAAATATAACGCCGATTTGCGGTGATTCTCAGATTGAGCAATACTGTGCCTTCGAAGCCACTTGCTTGATTTTCCTTACAAGCTAACACAAATAAGTAACCTACACATCCCCTCATTGTCCCCTAACCATTCTCTTCCTAATCATCTTCTTTGGGTCCGTCCCCTCAGCTTACACTGGACTCAATGGACTCAGAATGGTCTATCGTGACCTATATATGACTCATGACAAAGCGAACTCTTCTCTATATAAACGTACACAAATAAATTAGGTACTCCTTTTGAACCTTCAACTTTGACATATTTTAATTAATTCTAACCAATAGTTAAATGACTTTTGCACACGGCCACTTCTTATGAATGAAATAATGAGAACAAAGCAGTAGTACAGTCAGTGGCGGCGTTAGGTAAGCGCGGGGCCTAGTGCCAGCAATGACCCCGCGGGGTCAGAGTACTAGTAAAGATCGCTAAGCACCAGTATGCTATGGTATTTAAAAAATATGAAATATCTTGATTATTGAGTAATTTTAATACCGCGTGTCAACCTTTTTATTAAATTATTACAAGTTCATTATTTTCTCTGGTCTATAAACAACGGTTTATTCTTATCGAAAAATGACTCGCCGGTTACGACGTGATTTAAAATGCAATTTATTGGCTGACATATTGCAAAATAATTGCAAAAGGATTACAAGATTGCCTCTTTCGTTTCTTTACAATCGTTTCCAGCATACGTTCTACCATCCACTCTTCGGTTCTACATGTATAGGCTATTAACCAGGACGAGACATGTTCAGGACCGAAACGCGGGGCCTACCTAAGCGCGGGGCCTGGGGCAGTCGCCCCAGTTTTGCCACCCTCAAACGCCGCTCCTGAGTACAGTACATGTAATACATGTAGTCAAAATGAGGTTGAAGGATGAATTGTTGCCAATGACAACAAGTCTGCACACGGTACATTTTATTATTCCATACGATCCCCTCACCTTACAATTGACTCCTTTTGAACTTTTGAACCTTCAACTTTGACATATTTTAATTAATTCTAACCAATAGTTAAATGGCTTTTGCACACGGCCACTTCTTATGAATGAAACAATGAGAACAAAGCAGTAGCTAACATTTTCAAAAGCTGGCGATTGGTCATGGGGATCGAGATAACCAATGTTAAGTGGCAAATTTGACCCTTTTTTGTGCTCGTGTTATGAGGTTTCGGCGACTTAAAAAAATCGAATTAAACGACGAGAAAATGCTAAGACAAAGAGAGAATTTGGCGGTTCCAATAAAAAACTTCGACATAATAGGGTGGCCGAGCTAACCGAGCTCGAGGTAAGTGGGTTCGACTGTATATATATGAGACATAGCCTTGAGCTCTTCAAATGTCAATCTCAGTTGTGTAATGAGAATGAAATTAGCATATTTTCAAACTAAAATTGTTATTGCTTTTTAAAAATAATATGCGTTATTGCAACAGAGCAAAGATATGCTCAAAATACAATTTGTAATTTATTTGCTGTATTAAAAAACCTTGAATTATTAACTATAAAACAGATATTATATTTTATATTAAAAGATATTTTTTCAAAAGGCATTTTCTCTACATTTAAGGTTGTTTCTTAAACACCTACACGCTATTCAAGGGAAATGAGTCACACTATAAAAAGCGGTGCTCAAATTTTAAGAAAAAAATAATAATAAAATATTTTTTTTATTTTACAAGGCAGTTTAGAGTTGAAATAATGTATCCATGCACACATTACAGATGTAAGGATCACTGCTATAAACTATTTTATAAAAAAAATTCTTTTGAACATTATTCTATTGTTGGTCGCTAGGTTGACATAATTTATTTTTTAATGGGCAATATTCTTTGTTGAAGTAAGATTAGAACGGCGCGGATGATTTCAGTGCACAGAATGCAATTTAAGAGCTGATGTGATTATCTGTACACTTAATGCTAGATTTTTTCTGGAAGGATGGTGGGTAGGAACCGATATGAGAGTTTGTGAGTTAACGCGTTCATTGTACTTTGGGAGACCACTGGCGCATACACGTGACCTGATATTGGGTGTGTGTGAGGTGGATGGGGGTAGGGGGTTACAGTTAGTTGCCAGACGAGATGATATTGATCTGCTGACAAGATAATAGGGGCTGACTTTGAATGGAAGTCACTAGGCCTGACAAATATATTGGCTGACTTTTAATGGAAGTCACTAGGCCTGACAAATATATTGGCTGACTTTGAATGGAAGTCACTAGGCCTGACAAATATATTGGCTGTCTTTGAATGGAAGTCACTAGGCCTGACTGACATATGGGCTGACTTTGAATGGAAGTCACTAGGCCTGACAAATATATTGGCTGACTTTTAATGGAAGTCATTAGGCCTGACTAATATATTGGCTGACTTTGAATGGAAGTCACTAGGCCTGACAAATATATTGGCTGTCTTTGAATGGAAGTCACTAGGCCTGACTGACATATGGGCTGACTTTTAATGGAAGTCACCAGGCTTGACTAACAGAGGGGCTGACTTTGAATGGAAGTCACTAGGCCTGACTGACATATGGGCTGACTTTTAATGGAAGTCACCAGGCTTGACTGACATATGGGCTGACTTTTAATGGAAGTCACGCGACTTGACTGACATATGGGCTGACTTTTAATGGAAGTCACCCGACTTGACTGACATATGGGCTGACTTTTAATGGAAGTCACGCGACTTGACTGACATATGGGCTGACTTTTAATGGATGACTTTTAATGGAAGTCACGCGACTTGACTGACATATGGGCTGACTTTTAATGGAAGTCACGCGACTTGACTGACATATGGGCTGAGTTTCAATGTAAATCACTAAGTCTGACTGATAATAATATAGGGGCTGACTTTGAACGGAAGTTACCTAGCTGACAGATAAGCATGACATCTGAAATCTGTTAGCGAAGCGAAGATAATTTACAGACAGAATCCTATAAGCAGAAGGTCAACAAGCCACCAACATAAAGAGAGTTAGATGGGTTGATTGGTTAATTGGTTCTCATGGTCATCAATGTTCCTTTTACGCCGCGTGACTGATAGATATCTGATAGGCGCCGCGCAGCTGTTTAGAATTATAGCGCTGCAAATCTAGAAAATTATTACACACATAATTAATTAATTAATTCTGTGCAACTTACAAACAAGTTTTATTTTAAATTTTGCATATGGACCAACGAACCTTAGAGGGATCATTGATGGGTGGATTGTTCGATGGGTGGAGACCGTAAAGATGATGGGGGTCAGCGCAGCTAACGAAAATGTTCGCCTTAAACTGTTTTAATTTTAGGGGGAAAAAACGTTGTGTAGGAGGTTGAAAGTTATAGTCGCCTGTTAACAGTGGGCGCGTCATGGAAGAATAAAGATTTACCCAGAGAAAAGTGTACTCTGGTGGTCTGGTGCCACTTTGTTGCGTTGTCTTCCCTGACCTGCATGATAGCCATGGAAGTAATATTAGACCGTCTTAAAAATGACTTCCTGCATGAATGTTGGAACTAGGGTTGGTGTTACCCAGGGCGGTAGCTTTTGGTGTCACCCGGGGCGGTAGCTTTTGGTGTCACCCCTTACGATTTAACCCATAGAACTCCTCTGAGTTTTCCAGTGCCAAATAACGGGAATATAAAGAACTTTACAGTCTGGCGTCAACCCCCCCCCCTGATGGTGTCATCCCGGGGTGGTCCGCACCCCCTAGCGACGCCACTGGCTGGAAGCAATGAATGATTTAAACGATGTGTGTTGGATGTTAGAATAAAAAGAACGGTTTAGACGATTTGTGCAGTACAAGGGACACACGCCTTAGTGCTGTTGAAAGAGGAAATTAAATTACTTTACAAGTTCATCACGCAGACAGTTTTTTTTGCTGCCATTTCAGTAGACTATTATTGCCTAGGTTTCTATTTGTCCTCTTAGTGCCCCGTGAATTCATCTTCCCAAGTCAAATCAGCTGTCACTTTCTGTCAATAAAACGTGTTTTCGGCCCTTTCCGTTGTCCGTCTCAATCCGCCTGATATTATTACCATTTTATGTATGTAGTCCACCCCCCTCCCCCCTTTCACCCACACGTCTCCAGTCAGAGATGTTGTCCGTATCTAGTCCGCCCGTCCCCGGCACATAGGACAACATTGGATATTGACACAGTCACACGGTCAATGTTTGATGATTTCCTTTTTATAGGGGACGTGGTTGGGTTCGTTAGTCTTGAAAATCGATCTCTTTAGTCCTCTGGAAAATTTTGGCTCCTTCATACAGCAAGCGGACTGTCACCTCTGTGTGGAACATTTGGCTCCTTCCTACAGCAAGCGGACTGTCACCTCTGTGTGGAACATTTGGCTCCTTCCTACAGCAAGCGGACTGTCACCTCTGTGTGGAACAAATATGATACGGTGTTGTCGTTTGGTTAGGGTATAAAACTTGTGAGTGGTTAGGGTATAAAACTTGTGAGTGGTTAGGGTATAAAACTTGTGAGTGGTTAGGGTATAAAACAAGTGAGTGGTTAGAGTATAAAAACAAGTGAGTGGTTAGGGTATAAAACTTGTGAGTGGTTAGAGTATAAAACAAGTGAGTGGTTAGAGTATAAAACAAGTGAGTGGTAAGAGTATAAAACAAGTGAGTGGTAAGGGTATAAAACAAGTGAGTGGTTAGGGTATAAAACTTGTGAGTGGTTAGGGTATAAAACTTGTGAGTGGTTAAGGTAAAAAACTTGAGTGGTTAGAGTATAAAACAAGTGAGTGGTTAGGGTATAAAACTTGTGAGTGGTTAGGGTATAAAACTTGAGAGTGGTTAAGGTAAAAAAACTTGTGAGTGGTTAGAGTATAAAACAAGTGAGTGGTTATAGAGAATAAAACAAGTGATCGGCTAAGTATAAGACTCGTGATTGCATGGTTAAGTATGAAACAAGTATAAGACAAGTGAGTGGTTCATTGGTGAAAGAGTGACGTTTTGTTTTTATGCAGTCTGATTTTAATTAGTGTTTGTAACGATGTTTTTGATTTAGACAGAGACTGGGATTTTGAGGGGAAATCTATTTGGGCTGCAGTGCACGGGTGTTTGTGTAGCGTTGGCTTGCCATGGGGTCAGGGTGAAGGTCATGTCAGCTTGGTTGTAGTGACTGACTGTTAGGGCAGAGTGTGGCTCTGAAATATCTGGTCTTGCTAGAATGTGTCTATTTTAATATTAACCAATAACCTTTAAATTAGATATTGAGTTGCTCATTCCTGGAACATTGATGTTTTTAATTGTACTTTAGACAAATACTTGTACAATTACTCTTACAATTACATAAAACTTCAAGTCAATGGAGACTTATAACTTAGGTAGTCATTTCTTACTCGTCAAAACGACCGAGTATACAGCTAGTTTCGGTGATTGCTATTCTTTGTAACTTTCTTTATATTTTTAAAAATTTCATTCTGGATTGGGACTGTTTGGGCGTATTGATAGTGCGATAGTATGTTTAATCGTAGGTACGGGGCTCGATTCCCAACTGCTGTGCGTTTCTTTTTTTAAATACATATTGTTTTTTTATGGTTTGTTTTGATATATTAGGTTTAGTGATAGGGTTTAGGTTAGGTTTAGTGATAGTTTTTAGGGTTTAGGTTAGGTTTAGTGATAGTTTTTAGGGTTTAGGTTAGGTTTAGTGATAGTTTTTAGGGTTTGGGTTAGGTTTAGTGATAGTTTTTAGGGTTTAGGTTAGGTTTAGTGATAGTTTTTAGGGTTTGGGTTAAGTTTATGTATAGTTTTTAGGGTGTAGGTTAGGTTTAGTGATAGTTTTTAGGGTTTGGGTTAGGTTTAGTGATAGTTTTTAGGGTTTAGGTTAGCTTTAGTGGTAGTTTTTAGGGTTTGGGTTAGGTTTAGTGATATTATTTGGGGTTTTGGGTTAGGTTAAGTGATAGATTTTAGAGTGTTAAATAGTTTGAATGCACAAATAGAATCGGGGGTTCAATGAATTGAAAGGCGCAGTGAATACTTGTAACTCTTCAATTTTATAAACATCATTTCTTACCGGAAGTGGACGAGCGAGTAATCGCTACCCTTGTCAATGTTACAAACTGTGTTCAGCACACCACATATCGTTTCAGAAGTTCTGCCGTGTGCACAAGGCGGCAATCTTAGAGTGATCACGTTTGTCTCCCTTGTTCTAGTCTCAGCCATCCCCCTCCACCCCCACCCCACCCCCACTTTCTGGCTTTAAGACCCTGATCCTATTAGTTGGACTGATTGACAAATCTCATTAGGCCATTTTTCTTCTGGTCCCTATTATATGGGTTTTTTCTATGGGATTCATCAGCGAATACGTCCTTCGTGTTTTTAAGCCATGTTAGTGTCACCAAAAAGTCCCCAGAACTGGTAACATTCATTCCTTGCCATCATCCCACTCTACATAAACCAAGGGCCTGTTGTTGTTATCGTTTATTGTTCTGTTGTTGTTTTTTCTTTGGTCTGAGAAGTGGGTGAATTAATTTAGATAAAAAAATACATAACTGTAAAAGCAATTTTTAAAAATTCTGTATGCCAGAGCAAAAACATACAGATTCTCGTTCTTGGCATCCGGAACTTCGGACGCGGAATGGGTTGTCTGGTGATACCAGAAAAACACTCGATTAATATTTTCATCTGTGATAAAAATGCAATAGTCATAAACCATGGACAAAATATGGGATCGCAACTTAAAGGGATCTATATATGCCTTATAAAAAAAAAATTAATTGATTAATTTTGTCCTGATAAATGGAACCAAATTTTTTAACCATTACCAGCCCTCATGCAATTATATTTTGTCATCATTTTACAATGGACTGTTGCAAATAAATATTAGACCGATTAACAATTAAAATGATAGCTACAATTAATTTGATGTCAATTTTTTAAAAGTAAAGTTAGATCACGCAATGAATCTTTAAATGTAAATATAGACTATGACACATTTACAAAATCAGTTTAAAAAAACAATCATATTTTGTCATAGGAAATTCAATAATGTGGCAGTCATTTTTCTCAAATCAATTTTAGATTTTCTTGTCATGATAAAAAAATATCACATTTCATATCGGTTAATTTTGAAATTGCACGAATTCACCTAATAATCTAATTCATTAGTGAAGAAATATGCACTGTATCATGAAAAATTATACTTCTTTTTTTTTAACCTAAACCTTGGGCCTCTTGTTGGGAAACAAGAAATAAGATCATAACATACCCTGGCCGGCCATGTACATACCGATGACCGGCCATGTACATACCGATGACCGGCCATGTACATACCGATGACCGGCCATGTACATACCGATGGTCGGCCATGTACATACCGATGGCCGGCCATGTGCATACCGATGACAGGCCCTGTACATACCGATGGTCGGCCCTGTACATACCGATGGCCGGCCATGTACATACCGATGGCCGGCCCTGTACATACCGATGACCGGCCCTGTACATACCGATGGCCGGCCATGTACATACCGATGGCCGGCCATGTAAATACCGATGACCGGCCATGTACATACCGATGACCGGCCCTGTACATACCGATGACCGGCCCTGTACATACCGATGACCGGCCCTGTACATACCGATGACCGGCCCTGTACATACCGATGGCCGGCCCTGTACATACCGATGGCCGGCCATGTACATACCGATGGTCGGCCCTGTACCATACCGATGGTCGGCCCTGTACATATCGATGGTCGGCCCTGTACATACCGATGACCGGCCCTGTACATACCGATGGTCGGCCATGTACATACCGATGACCGGCCCTGTACATACCGATGGTCGGCCCTGTACATACCGATGGTCGGCCCTGTACATACCGATGACCGGTCATGAACACACATATGACCGGCCATGAACACACAGATGACCGGCCATGAACACACAGATGACCGGCCATGAACACACAGATGACCGGCCATGAGCACACATATGACCGGTCATGAACTTTCAGATGACCGGCCCTGTACATACCGATGGCCGGCCATGTACATACCGATGACCGGCCATTTACATACCGATGACCGGCCATTTACATACCGATGACCGGGCATGAACACACAGATGACCGGCCATGAACTCACAGATGACCGGCCATGAACTCACAGATGACCGCCCTGTACATACCGATGACCGGCCCTGTACACACCGATGGCCGGCCATGTACATACCGATGACCGGCCCTGTACATACCGATGACCGGCTCTGTACATACCGGTGACCGGCCCTGTACATACCGGTGACCGGCCCTGTACATACCGATGACCGGCCATGTTCACACCGGTGACCGGCCCTGTACATACCGATGACCGGCCCTGTACATACCGGTGACCGGCCATGTACATACCGGTGACCGGCCATGTACATACCGATGGTC
Source organism: Radix auricularia (assembly GCA_002072015.1). NCBI lineage: Eukaryota > Metazoa > Mollusca > Gastropoda > Lymnaeidae > Radix > Radix auricularia. The sequence continues at coordinate 242,338 of MUZC01004624.1, read as the reverse complement.
GGCCATGTACATACCGATGGTCGGCCATGTACATACCGATGACCGGCCATGTACATACCGATGGTCGGCCATGTACATACCGATGGTCGGCCATGTGCATACCGATGATCGGCCATGTACATACCAATGGCCGGCCATGTACATACCGATGGCCGGCCATGTACATACCGATGGCCCGCCATGTACATACCGATGGCCGGCCATGTGCATACCGATGGCCGGCCATGTGCATACCGATGGCCGGCCATGTGCATACCGATGACAGGCCCTGTACATACCGATGGTCGGCCCTGTACATACCGATAGCCGGCCATGTACATACCGATGGCCGGCCCTGTACATACCGATGACCGGCCCTGTACATACCGTTAGCCGGCCATGTACATACCGATGGCCGGCCATGTACATACCGATGACCGGCCCTGTACATACTGATGACCGGCCCTGTACATACCGATGACCGGCCATGCACATACCGATGGTCGGCCCTGTACATACCGATGGTCGGCCCTGTACATACCGATGGTCGGCCATGTACATACCGATGGCCGGCCCTGTACATACCGATGGCCGGCCATGTACATACCGATGGTCGGCCATGTACATACCGATGGCCGGCCATGTACATACCGATGACCGGCCATGTACATACCGATGACCGGCCCTGTACATACCGATGGCCGGCCCTGTACATACCGATGGCCGGCCATGTACATACCGATGGCCGGCCCTGAACATACCGATGGCCGGCCATGTACATACCGATGACCGGCCCTGTACATACCGATGACCGGCCCTGTACATACCGATTGCCGGCCATGTACATACCGATGGTCGGCCCTGTACATACCGATGGTCGGCCATGTACATACCTATGACCGGCCCTGTACATACCGATGGTCGGCCCTGTACATATCGATGGTCGGCCCTGTACATACCGATGACCGGCCCTGTACATACCGATGGCCGGCCATGTACATACCGATGACCGGCCATGTACATACCGATGGTCGGCCCTATACATACCGATGGTCGGCCCTGTACATACCGATGGTCGGCCATGTACATACCGATGACCGGCCCTGTACATACCGATGGTCGGCCCTGTACATACCGATGGTCGGCCCTGTACATACCGATGACCGGTCATGAACACACATATGACCGGCCATGAACTCACAGATGACCGCCCTGTACACACCGATGACCGGCCCTGTACACACCGATGGCCGGCTATGTACATACCGATGACCGGCCCTGTACATACCGATGACTGGGCCTGTACATACCGGTGACCGGCCCTGTACATACCGGTGACCGGCCCTGTACATACCGATGACCGGCCATGTTCACACCGGTGACCGGCCCTGTACACACCGATGACCGGCCCTGTACATACCGGTGACCGGCCCTGTACATACCGGTGACCGGCCCTGTACATACCGGTGACCGGCCCTGTACATACCGATTACCGGCCATGTTCACACCGATGACCGGCCCTTACACACTGATGGCCGGCTCTAAACACACCGATGTAATCAACAAAGCTGTTTGTTTATTTAATTTTGATTTTTTTTAAAGTATATGTGCCATTATCGGCGATGGAATAGGGAAGTTTTGTTTGAATACACAAATGACATTTGAAGGAAGATTTTTAAAAAGAAAATGAAAATGATTGCACAATCATCTAACTGATAATTATAATTATTTCTAGCATCTATTTTTTCTTTTGATAGCATATTTATTTTATGAGCACGGGTATTAAAATGGGTTATAGTATTAGTGAGATACCGTCATGGGGAAGCACAGAACTCATGTGGAAAAGCTGTGGTGAAGACTCACTCTAGGATAGGACTGCACAGCCACACGAGGAAATACAAGCCAACGGAGATGCACCATCGTCTTGCTAGATTGAAGGATGCCCAAAACTTGGAAGGCACCTCAAATATACAAATAAATGTAGTTGAGGGTTACTGAATGGATGAAAAAATTAAAATTTGTGAATTTGGCAGGGTTGTTGCATAATTGCTTTAAAAAATCAATTTCAACATTTTAAATACAACTCTATTATATTAACGAGAAGAAGATTTTCGATTTTTCTGTTCATATAAAATTACGCTCTTTAACAATGCTTAAATTAATATCAGACCAAATTTTACTCACACTTAAAAACTGGATTAGATGGGAATGGGAAAGTGGCAATATCTTACATATTATGTATATGTATACATTGTTGTTATACATTGTTGTTAAATATATTTTTTTAAACAAACATCGAGATGTTTCAGATTTTTCAAAGTTACATTTGTCACCAAAGTTGTTTATTTCTTGAACTATCTACCACCATCGCTGGTCGTGTAACCAATAGTGTAAACGTGGGTTCAAACAACTCACGTGAGTAGGTGTCAGAAAGACGTCCATTCAGGCACAATGGGTGGCGGACGGTGTACAAAGATTCCAATCCTCTTTCAGGAAGCTAATCTTTTGACAGCTGTGTTTTTGATTTGGACAAAATGGAATTCTGGCTCCAAATTTTACATTTAAAAAACCGTTTTTAATTTAGGATTTTTTTTTAGTCCGTCCATTAAAAGTTGTATTCAATTTGAAAAATTTCCGAAGCTGCCTTCAACTTTTTCTAGTTTACTGAAGACTTTGTTGGGAAAGGGGGGGAGGGGGTGTGAAATGAAAAAGTTCTCTTTTTTTCTCACTCTTTTGTAATTTATTCTTTAAAGTTGCTTAGCTTGGTCGGGGGCTTTACTTTCTTTGACGACTTTGCAGGGCGCGAACTCTATCCAACAGATAGCCACTTCTGTGTCGGCCGAGTGGTTTAGGTAACGAGCACTTGACCCAGATTTCTAGTCCCCCGGTCCTGTCAGCAACCATTAGTCTGTCGGGCCCCAGACATCTCTCTGTCGTTTTAGAGTTTGACTAATCGGTGCCGAAATGGCATTGTCAACTCGTCACGGCTTGACCCACTTTCTGGAGTTTCCAATCGTCCTCGGGCACATCAAACCATGTGCCCATGATGTGCCCATATGGTGAGGCAATAAAGAAAATGAAATCAGAATGTTAGCGTTTCTTTCCCCTCATCCCCCCCCCCCCAACTAATGGGTGTCTTTGCTCAAATTTAAACTATAGAATTTTCTAGAAAATTTTAGAACTTACTCGATTGAATGAGTTAATAATAATACTTGCATTAAATTCTTAGTCGGAAAAAAAATAGGTAAAACTTTAAAACTTGGCCTTTTACTTTTAAAATTGGCTAGAAACTACCGAGTTCTAGCAAAAATAAATAAATAAATAACTAAATAAAAAATTATAGAATTTTTCAGAAAGTATTTGAATACAGAGGATAATAAAAATATTTTTTTTTAAAAAAATTTCTTTTATATGCCCGTATGCACTACAAATAGAATATCTACCAAAGTTGACTCAACGTCAACTCACGTTATGACCCAATAGTGTTTTTAATGGTAATCTAGGATATTTTACAGCGCCAACACAAGGGACATAACATAAGGGCCCCGGTTCAAAAGGAGTATCTATAGGAGTTCTATTCCAAATCTTATTTGAATATCACAGGTCATCAAAGTTTTGTGTACTAAGTTTTGTCTGGATTTATCAATCCACCCGTAGCTAATATAAAAATGTCTTTCTTTTCCTTTTAAGAGCTTTAATAAAAAACAATAACAATTAAATGTTTCACCCGCCCCAAACTGTAGAAGATGTAAACAGATACGACACAAACACGTGACAGTAGTGAACAATATTAAACACCGAAAGTGTTTTTTGGCAACATTTCGTTTGTGACTTACCCGGGCAATCGTTCTAAGTCAACATTTTGTTGGTTTTTTTACTCACCAAGGCTATCGTTCTAAGTCAACATTTTTTGTGTGACCGCCCAGGCAATCGTTCGAAGTCAACATTTTATTTTTTTGACTTGATCGTTACATCGCCCACAGGCTGTCTCCCTCCAAACTCTAAATGCGAACATATTTCTCAGTGTACAGCAAGTAATGGAGAAAACATGATTCTACCATCAACCGATGAAAGCAATGATGGCAGATAAAAATGCAATAGACATTAGTTAGGGAGGGTATTTTAACAGATGAAGAGTACAAGTACAAGGGAAGAAACGGCTAAGTCACATTTTTGTAGTTTTGAGATTTTCAAGTATTAAAGTTTAAAATGATACAGATTTCTTATAAATTAACTCAATAGATTTGAATATCTAATAGTAATAGGGTTAGAGACATAATTTAAAAAAAAATAAAACCTCATTCGGAGAATTCTTTTTTTTTAAAAAAAAATCCTCTATCATATACGGGGTATAACTAAAAAAAAAATTCAGCTTTCTCTTCCCTTGTACTCTTCAGATATGTCTCCCCTCTCCCACGGACTATGAAGCCCCCACCCCTCACGCCTAGACTTTGGTCCATTCTATGGTCTTGCTGTTGGTGCTAAACCTAATCAGTATAGAGGCTTTAGTTATAAAATTGCTCGACTTCTAAGCATTGGTTCAAGCCGAGTTAATATCAGTACAAGAGATTTATCCAAAGCCAAGTTTTGTGCAGTCAGATTGTATAAGAAAGTAAGCAATCAATGAGCAAATATAGTTCATAATTTAAAATATTTGCTCCATATTTCTAATATACCCTGACTCTGTGTAAAATAATTTTCCTATTATTTAATAAAATATTTTAACATTATATGATCAAGTAAACATAAAATCAATTAAACAAGCTATAAATGAAAGCAAAAAAATATAAAATCAATTAAACAAGCTCTAAATGAAACAAATAACATAAAATTCTTGCTTGAAATACGCAATATAGAAATATGTTTGCCATTTAAAAAAAAAAAAGTTGCACATAAATATCATGTCTAGCCAGTGGCCGCACCTCCACAACCACACATTGGTATTTTGTTCTCTGCCACACAACCACACATTGGTATTTTGTTCTCTGCCACACAACCACACATTGGTATTTTGTTCTCTGCCACACAACCACACATTGGTGTTTTGTTCTCTGCCACACAACCACACATTGGTATTTTGTTCTCTGCCACACAACCACACATTGGTATTTTGTTCTCTGCCACACAACCACACATCGCCATTTTTTAACACATCGTCTCTCTTTTTTTTTTTTTACACAGCCACACGTTGGCGATCCTCACCCTCGGCAACATCAGAGAATGTTGTGTTCACACCCACCCGCCCCTGGTCATTAAAAAGTGTCGTCCTGAATTGAAACCTCCCCCTCCCTCCACGCCAACCTTTCCCTTCAAAGAGGATTTCACTCATTACAGATCACAAAAAATACCTTCCTCCCTTTTTGTACCCCTGAACCCAGATACTAATTAGAGACTGTGGCATCACATAGTCGCGGCTTTTGGTTAGGGCGTAATTTCTGATAATCACATGACAAACTACTGGCCCGGATACTCGTAGTTGTGGGGGAGGGGGGTGTTGTCTGCCGTGGCGGACTCAGGACAATTTGAAAAAAAAAGAAAGAAAGAATTTTGTGAATAAGGGACGTGGGGTGTTTTAATTATTGTTACATCAAAAATATTATGTTTCCATTCCTGCGCCATTATGACGTCACGTCCTGTGTGTAAGAGGTCTGCGATAAGTTCTAATAAATGTCTTTGAGTTCAAATACTTGAATCATTTTCTATTATTTTTTGGTGATTATAAAGGGCAATCATTTTTTTTTAAAATACAGATGAAACTTTCAACTACAAGCCGGATTTCATATTTTTTTATTTCCGATGTTTGAGCAAGGAAATCCTTAAAATTTTTCACATGAAGGGGAATTAAAACTAGTCCGATTAGAGGAAGAGTGGGAATGTAAAACTGGAGGTGGATGTGTGGGGTGGGTGGCTGGGAGGGTCATGATGGGTGGCTGGGAGGCTCAGGATGGGTTACTGGTAGGGTAAGGATGGGTGGCTGGGAGGGTCAGGATGGGTGGCTGGGAGGGTCAGAATGGGTGGCTGGGAGGGTCAGGATGGGTGGCTGGGAGGGTCAGGAATTTCAGGATGGGTCAATGCATTGGAGGAAGGGTAGGAGCGGTAGGTAATGTTTTGGTAAAAGTTGTTCTACTAAGTGACTGTTGTAAACTTAAAAATATGGATCCAGTGGATGAAATAGACGCACAATGATGGTGAGAATATCACACTTATCTTATCTTATATGTTACAGACGCTCCTTCTGTACAGAAGATTATTGCGTTCTACGCATTTCTATGGTTTGTGTTTAGTCCTGTATTCTTACTAGAGTTTTAAATGATGATAAAGTGTTGGCTTTCCTGGTTTCTTCAGGCAACCCATTCCACGCCCGAATACCGGACGGAAAGAAAGAAAACTTGTATGTGTTTGTTCTTGCATATGGAATAAGAAAGATGTTTTTATCTTTATGTCTATTTGAGGGTTGTATTAAGTTATCTTTGTGTTGTATTTCTAAATTAGAATTAATTGCCTTATGTATAATGACTAATTTACTTTTGGTTCTTCTATCCTCCAGTGTTTCAAGGTTTAATGATTTAACTAATGGTGTTACTCTTGTCAGTTTTGAATATTCTCCAGTAATGAGTCCGGACATACATTTAGATGCATAGGCGTATGCAGGGGGGCAAGGGGGCATTTGCCCCCTACATTTGAGAAAAGTGTCATAAATTTTGTTACAATAAAACTGAACTAAATACCCTGCAAGTTAATTACATTGAAGACAGTATACACATCACAAATATAAAAAAAAATATATCTGCAAGTATAACTGATTACATTACTGATTGTTGTAAATAAAATTTCTGTCACATTTTAAGCAAAAGTACGCCAGCATTTATATTTGTGTCCATGTAGTTTCACATAGCAAATGAAAATTTTGAAGTAGTTTTTTTTCGCTGATTACTTTCTCGGAAAACACTTTAATTGATTTAATTGTTCCTAGTGTGTTTCGTATAGCATTGACATTATTTAAATCATTAATGACAAGATTAAGTTTATGTGAACTGCAATGTACAAATGCTGCTTTTTGGTATTTTTTCTAATTATTGCTTGGATTCCTCCTCCTTCATCTGCCATCTTAGAACTACCGCAATATCCTTGGAATATATCCCAGGATTTCTTCTGTGACTATTATTTTCGCATTTTGTTCTTTGACAAATCTAACACCAAGTTACATCAACTCAATGCCTGAAATGTCATCTGTCTCGTCGGCAAGAATAGAAGATGCAACTGATTTATTTCCTCCTCCAGCAACGTCTTCACGCTAGCGAGACACACAAATTTCGATAAATTATAGTGATTTGCAATGGTTGGAGAGATATACTTGGTAATACAAGAAACAATTGACAAATAATTACCAAGAACTTCATCTCCAGAATGCACCAAATTCTAACAGGTCATAAAAATTACCAGAATTTAATTCTTTTCCACGAAGTGCTAAATTATGCATGCCGCAAAATAGGATTGTAGAAATGATGGGACACACGTTTGTTGCTACTTTCTTGAATTTGTCTTCTAAATGATGAGTCCAACTGCCCATCTATAGAAACTGCTTTAGCTTTCAATTATGCAGCAAAATTACTTGCAGTTGCATCTTCATGATAGCCTTTGAGTCATGTGCTTTGCATGTGGCTACGTGGATCTTCGTTAAAATTTTTAATTTTTTTGCATGGTTTGATGACAAATGCCAACTGAATTCCTCGATTTATTTTTTTGCGGAAACAACACACACTAATTACAAAAGGCATCTTTTAACATTTGCGAGTATAAAAGCCACGGTGAATAGTTTTATAACCATGCATATCTAAAAACTAAAAAGTCTGTTTCTCTCACTGTTTGCTCTTAATTCATACATTTTATCGGGGTCCAACCATCACGAATCAGCTGCAATTTCAACTCATTTGATAGGTCGTGAGTCCAGACATACCTTCCAAAATCCAATATAGAAAATGAATAAGTGTCAGCGACAATCAAATTAGAAACAGTAATCTCAGCTGTGTCTGGCTGTTGACTTGTACTGATGTCCTTAATGCGAATGTTAAGTCAGATGCTGCAGACGCCCAAAAATCTTCTAATAACGCCATTTCGGAATCCCACGATTGCACTACTTTTCGTTGTTTTTTTTAAAGCCTGTAAATAATTTTCTATCCATCTTTGGCAATCCTGCAGTTTCTGCACGTATATTATTTCACAGCACAAATTAATTTTCTTATGAGAACTTACGTTTTTGATTTATTAAATGCATTAATAGATATATGTTATAATTTAGATATTACAGCGCTATTTTGTGAGTCTTTTTATTTTCTAAGACTTTTTGCGCACTTATTTTATACTTAATTCAAATTTAATTGAAAATTAAACCTGTATGGCAATGTCAGTTAGGGGCCGTCCATAATTGACGTCACGTAATTTTTGCCGATTTTAACCCACCCCCTCCCCCTTGTCACATTTCCTTCAAAAACTTAGACCCCCCACCCCACAATATGACGTCAAAAAGCTGTGACACCCCACCTGAAGGTGGTATTGTCTATTTGAAAATGAGCATGTTTAAAAAAACTTTACTGTTATTTTAGTATGTATTTAGTGTAAGGCTACACTCTAATATCGTAACACGCGGTAATCCATGCAAAACATAATAAAATAGATAGTAAGAAATTAATATTTAAGTGGAACTTGGCTTAGAGTAGCGTGTTTTGACGTGACGTCACAATTCTTAAACTCCCCCTCCCCCTCGTAACAGAGTTGGGGACCCCTCTCCTCATAGGCGCGTGACGTCATTTTTGGACCGTCCCTTAAATTAAAAACAGTATTTTTTTTGCCCCCTCCCCACTGGAAAATTCCTAGCGACGCCCATTGCAATACTGGTTTTAAAATTGTATTGGTATTGGTATTGCCAATACTTTTTTTTAGTATTGTTAACAACCCTGCTTAGATGTAACTCCAACGAGCTCAGATAATATCAAGTCCAATGTAGGCTGATAATTGAAGTTCATTCATTAGTTGATTTTCTTTTTCAACGCTATAGCTGAATTACCTAGACTTACACCAGATGAATGTTTTAGTCTTACGTCAGATGAATGTTTTAGTCTTACGTCAGATGAATGTTTTAGTCTTACACCAGATGAATGTTTTAGTCTTACGTCAGATGAATGTTTTAGTCTTACGTCAGATGAATGTTTTAGTCTTACGTCAGATGAATGTTTTAGTCTTACACCAGATTCATATTTTAGACGAATTATAAACCGAGCTTTTATTAAGAGATGCAAAAGCGTTTTGAAAAATGTATACCGGGCTATCAATTTAAAGCATTTGTTTGGTTATTCTCGGCACTAAAATGTAAATAAAATGATAACAATTAAACATTCGATGCCAGCACTATCAAAGTTGTAAGTAGAGACATTGATGAGAGAAGCAATCTGGTTAGGTGGCACATTGCATGGCCAGCTAATTGTGTTGCTTGTATTGTTTGGGTCGAAAGGTCGGCCCGATGGTCTCAAGGATGTCAGCGCTACACCCAGGAGTACGTTATTTATTTTAAAAAATCTCTCCTCACCGCTCATGCACAGTCCTTTCTATATGATGCTTAACACCTATAACAGACGGTAATCTTTAGACCTCACACACACATTTTTAGACCTCAAACTCATACACACATATTTAGACCTCAGACTCACACACATTATTGGACCTCAAACTCGCACGCATTTATAGACCTCAAACTCTCTCACATACATTTTTTAGACCTCAAACTCGCACACACATTTTTAGACCTCAAACTCGCACACACATTTTTAGACCTCAAACTCTCTCACACACATTTTTAGACCTCAAACTCACACCAACATTTTTGGAAAATTTCCAAGCTAAAGCCTAGATTAGACCAATGTCCAGATTTAATTAGCCTGTAAGACTTGTCTGTAAACTATGTTATTTTTCTATGGCCTTGTAAAACTTAACGATAAAGGATGTGTCATTAACTGGATGATAGAAAAATAAGATAAGTGATATATTGGTATTAAATAACTGTACATTGTATAATTAATGAATGCAAATAGTACACTTAGCATGAAGCAGTTCAGCATTTAATTTGTAATGAGTGAAAAATTCTATCAATTTTTTAAGTGGTGACATATTTGTTCTATAAAGTTACTATTGAAAATTAATCATCTTTGGCAGTCGGTTCTGTTTAATTATTTAATGATATACTTGGTCTTTGACCTGTATCCAACAGTCGTTGACCTGTATACAACAGTCGTTGTGTTGGAACGTGTGCACATAATAACATTATGTAATTGTATTTGAAAAAAGTTATCATCATATTTTGTTTGCTTCTACCTCACAAGAAACAATAACAAAGTCTTAATAGGATCCCGATTGAGATGAGCATTTGAGTGTGACAAGCCTTTAACTAACTATCTAAGATATACCTACTTAATTAAGACAACTCCGCATATCTAAGACAGGCCAACTTATCTAAGATAGCCCCACATATCTTAGGCAGACCCACATATCTAAGACAGACCAACTTATCTAAGACAGCCCCACATATCTTAGGCAGACCCACTTATCTAAGACAGCCCCACATATCTAAGACAGCCCCACATATCTAAGACAGCCCCACATATCTATGACAGCCCCACATATCTAAGACAGCCCCACATATCTAAGACAGACCCACTTATCTAAGACAGCCCCACATATCTAAGACAGACCCACATATCTAAGACAGACCCACATATCTAAGACAAACCCACTTATCTAAGGCCTCTCCACTTATTTAAGATCGAAATACGGAATGTATCTCAGAGATAAGTATAAATATATGTCATATTGGCTGAACCATTTTCACTTTATTTGATATAAAACATTTTTTAAAAAGAACTTGAATTTCTTTTGCTGATCATTGATTTCTTGTCTAGCGCCAATATCACATCTAGTCGATCAGAACATCGATGGTAATCATAAAGTTTCAATAAACAAAATGCTTAAATATGTAAAGAGAGTACTCTCTCTGTCCAATATTTCTATTTTATGTCTATTCCAACTTGTGTTGGGTTCATTGAACAGTTCTCTCAAAGTCTGTGTTTACTTGCAGGTGAAATGTGTTGTGGAGACCAGAGACCTTGAGCACGCACGTTTGTTGGAGAAAGAGATGCGGTCCCATTATGAAAATGTGGAGTTCTGGCTTGATCAGTAGGGACTCTGCTAAACAAAGACAAGACTTCTCTACGAAGTTCTACTAAGTTACTGGAACAGTTGTTTTTTTGTCATTCAATGCAATTACGTATTTGAAAGTTCCATTGTTTGTAGTGGTGCTGTCATTATAACTCCTCCCCCCCCCCCCCCCCCCCCACACCCACACATCAAACATTTTTTAAAAAATGTTTGCAGTTGATTTGAACCTTTCATCACATCTTGTTGGTGTCTTAGTCTTAAAATATTTCTTCCAGCCTAACCTCCATTTCACAACATATTACCTGTATCCCATGATAACAAATGGACTGTCACTGTTTCTCCCGTGTCACAAGCAATGTTCACTACAAGCTTACTTGGCCCTTGTGCAAATCTTGAAAAATTTGTGTGCAAACTTGAACAATGCCCATTTTTGTGTGTGATATTTTACGAAATGTGCTGCAAGGTCATTCTAAACTGCTGTGGGCGTCAGTCAAATATCTGCACTACCGCGCAATCCAAAAGGAACATTGGTCATAAGCCATGGTCTTCTGTTACGATCAGGGTCTGCCTGCTCTCCTGGTTTAGAATCCCTGCTGTAAGCCTTGTGTTCAGGAATGTTTGGGACAGGGGCCATACACTCAAAGTTAAAAGTAAATATGTCCAACCCAAGATAGGACAGGGGCCATACACTCAAAGTTAAAAGTAAATATGTTCGACCATACGACAGGGGCCATACACTCAAAGTTAAAAGTAAATATGTCCAACCCAAGATAGGACAGGGGCCATACACTCAATGTTAAAAGTAAATATGTCCGACCATACGACAGGGGCCATACACTCAAAGTTAAAAGTAAATATGTCCAACCCAAGATAGGACAGGGGCCATACACTCAAAGTTAAAAGTAAATATGTCCAACCTATGATAGGACAGGGGCCATAATACTCAAAGTTAAAAGTAAATATGTCCAACCTATGATAGGACAGGGGCCATACACTCAAAGTTAATAGTAAATATGTCCAACCCAAGATAGGACAGGGGCCATACACTCAAAGTTAAAAGTAAATATGTCCGACCCAAGATAGGACAGGGGCATACACTCAAAGTTAAAAGTAAATATGTCCAACCTATGATAGGACAGGGGCCATACACTCAAAGTTAAAAGTAAATATGTCCAACCCAAGATAGGACAGGGGCCATACACTCAAAGTTAAAAGTAAATATGTCCAACCTATGATAGGGCAGGGGCCATACACTCAAAGTTAAAAGTAAATATGTCCGACCCAAGATAGGACAGGGGCCATACACTCAAAGTTAAAAGTAAATATGTCCAACCCAAGATAGGACAGGGGCCATAGACTCAAAGTTAATAGTAAATATGTCCAACCTATGATAGGACAGGGGCCATACACTCAAAGTTAAAAGTAAATATGTCCGACCATACGACAGGGGCCATACACTCAAAGTTAAAAGTAAATATGTCCGACCATACGACAGGGGCCATACACTCAAAGTGAAAAGTAAATATGTCCAACCCAAGATAGGACAGGGGCCATACACTCAAAGTTAAAAGTAAATATGTCCGACCATACGACAGGGGCCATACACTCAAAGTTAAAAGTAAATATGTCCAACCCAAGATACGACAGGGGCCATACACTCAAAGTTAAAAGTAAATATGTCAGACCATACGACAGGGGCCATACACTCAAAGTTAATAGTAAATATGTCCAACCTATGATAGGACAGGGGCCATACACTCAAAGTTAAAAGTAAATATGTCAGACCATACGACAGGGGCCATACACTCAAAGTTAAAAGTAAATATGTCCGACCGATGATAGACAGGGGCCATACACTCAAGTTAAAAGTAAATATGTCCAACCCAAGATAGGACAGGGGCCATACACTCAAAGTTAAAAGTAAATATGTCCAACCTATGATAGGACAGGGGCCATATACTCAAAGTTAAAAGTAAATATGTCCAACCCAAGATAGGACAGGGGCCATACACTCAAAGTTAAAAGTAAATATGTCCGACCTATGATAGGACAGGGGCCATACACTCAAAGTTAAAAGTAAATATTTCTGACCCATAATAGGACTGGGGCCATACACTCAACATTAAAAGTAAATATGTCCGACCCATCATCTATGCATTTAATATTCCTGAACAAATTTTTTATATCATTAAGAGGACTCCATTTTTAAGATGTTATCTACCCTTAGATTATTATTTGTTTTTTTTACTTATTCTATGATTATGCTGTTACTTAATCAAGTTTTATTCCATTTCTTACTCCAGTATTAATCTTTAGCTTAGTCTAGTATTATTCTTTTATCTAGCCAAGGATTATTTTGTTATTTAGTCTAGTTTTATTCTGTAACGTACCCAAAGGTTATTTATCTACTATGTTGCGTGACTTCTTATGTTTCTTTTAATTGCCAACTGAACACCATAATTATATTTGTGAGCTAAATTTAATTTAAGAAAATAATAGAAGGGCTGAAGACTTTATAAGATATTTCCCCATAGTTGCTTGTCTTTATCAGTGATTCTAAAACCTTTTATTATAATACTGACTGGGAGGTAAATTTCTATAAGGCTGAAGTGACTGATACATTGGTTTGTTTATTTTTTCATTGTTTATTTATTATTTTCATAAGTAAAATATTATTCACCTTGGCAAACATTTGTTAAGTGTTTGTGGGTCAGCAGCAATCCACAAGACACCAATTTGAGGAGCCCTTGGTCTTTACTGTAAACGTTTTTTTTTAAAGAGAAATATGATCTCAAGATCTAAAAGTAATACCATATATTTTATCATTCAACACAACAGCCTGTCCAGAACGTTTGTAGCAGCATTTCATTTGGTGTAATGTAAGATCAAGTTTTGCAATATTCTTTAATTGTTGGATATTCATGTACAATGTTATTTTTGGTTTTGTGAGGTAAAGTAAAAATGTTCTCAAATTTTTTTTAAATCTCAAAACTTGGATAAACTAATAATAATCCATTCTTAGCTTTTTTAAGTTTGATATGTTAGTGTATATTTAGATATTCTGTTTAATTCATTTCAAAACTATCTTTTCTATATGTCTTTATCTGCCCAAAACTAAATTACTAACAATCATTTATTTTTATATGAACCCAAAACTAAATACTAATACTAACAATTGTATTTTTTATTTGTACCCAAAGCAAAATTACTAACAATCCATATTTCTATATGTATCCCACACATAATGATCTGTCTTCTTTATTATTAACCCAGGAACAGGATTATTTGAGACAGTTTATAATGTCACTATCTTGTCTAGTCTTATCTATACAGCCACTCCTTCTATACAGAAGATTATTGCGTCCACAGACCATGCCGGTCTGATGGCAAGTGATGAAGCGCTCACAGGCCACGGCTTTGAGAGTTCCACTCATTACCCAGCCGCCTTTATTTCCCTAACTAGTGTTAGGTACCCATTCGGAGCTGGGTGGATTTCAGGGACGTCCTAGACCCTGGGAACAAATCCTTGCCATGACATGGATTCAAATCCGTGACCATTGGTTCGCTAGCAGAGCATGTATGCCACTCTACCTCAGTTTCATGGTACATTTTAAAACATTCAATCCTTACACAGTGAAACCAGGTGAAATAATTTTGTTGTGTAAACAAAGGGCTTCTCTTGATGACCAGAGTGTGTCAATATTCCTCTCATAACTGGTCAACACTGTTACGTGCTAGTCTTGCCTCTTATTAAGTGATGCCTTAAAATTGATGCCATTAAAACAGATGCCTTAAATTGGTGCCTTAGTATGTGACGCCTTGTGTCTTATAACTGACATAAACTCATTACATTCCTATAGTATGTAGCATCATACGCCACCATTACACTGTAGTCTGAAAGCTTTTATCCCATTAATTTCTTTGTTTATCCCTGGAGCAACGAAAATTGTCTTCTTTAAAATGTTGAAAACTTCAACAATGCAATCTCTCACGTTCTAAAAACATTAATAATACCATTCGTTTTTCCCCCATCCTTTTCTTAATGCCATTTTTTGTTTTATTTAATCTTTTATTTAAATCCTATCGTGTGTGTATACCTATAATTTAAGCGTTATTGACATTGTCAAGTAGCTTGAACTTGCTAGTGACATTGTCTAGTAGCATGAATTTGTAGCTCATTCTGTATGTAATCTCTTTGATTGAAACGAGATAACTGATTCCAACCCTAAATGGTCAGGACTCTAAGATGGCACGAAGTTCGTTGCTCAATACCATTACTGATATACATCATGAGAACACCATTACTGATATACACCATAAGAACACCATTACCTTAAGACATTATGAGAACACTATTAACAATAGTAACCATGAGAATACCATTGCCGACAGACACCATGCTTCTGCACATTAGCTTTCTATAAAACTCGTTTATTTATCAAAGTACATGCTCTGCCATGTCTTACATGTAATTAGACTTACTGCCACGTCTTACATGTATTTAGATTTACTGCCACGTCTTACATGTATTTAGATCGATTTCCATGTCTTATATTTATAAAGAAATCACATGTAACCCATTTATGTTAATGTCTTTACAAGAGAATATCTGATCACAACATAGCTCCTCCTTTAGCTCATTATGTCATAAGAACATGTCTTTTAAAAGAACTCATGTTGTATTAGCAACTAGTCCATATCTTAAAATGTTATTTGGTAGGAACTTGTCCTTCATCACATTTATAGAAGTCATAATGTAGGAGATAAGCTACTAGTCAATATCCAACAATGTTATCTATCTATAGACTATAGAACTTTCGTTGTATACGCAACTAGTCAATATCCAACAATGTTGTGTATTTATAGAACTTTTGTATATGCAACAAGTCAATATCCAACAATGTTGTGTATTTATAGAACTTTTGTATATGCAACAAGTCAATATCCAACAATGTTATTTCTTTGGAGCTTGTTTTTTTTTTTTAACGAACCCACGTTGTTTAAGTTTAAGTGACTAGTCGATATCTAACAATGTCAATAAAAACACGCCTTCAAAGAAATCCTGTTACACGCCAATCTATTTGTAGTAATTCCTCTTGGAAATTCTAGTGACTCCCCCCCCCCCCCACCACTTCAGCAAAGTAAAAAGAATGAACAAAGTGTGTCTCACTGGTGGTGTTAGGTCCAGTACTCAGTACCTCGGCGTTAAAGACTCAAGTGTAGAGCACTTGAATACGAAATGTGCATCACAGACTGGAATAATGTGTTTGATTTGTTTTTTCAGCACACAATTTTAAGTTTAAGCTCGCTAGGTTAAAAAAAATATTTCATTTGATTATCGTCGGGGTTTGGGTTTTTGTTTGTGGTACAACATACAAATCGATATTGTTTTATTGTTTTTTCTTCCCATTAATTTCTTTGATAAAAATGCAATTTTGTTATATAATTTGTTTGTTTCTAGCCATGTTGTTATTCTGCTGGAATATTATCCAAGTGAACCGAAGCATGTGATAGAGATACGTAAGAAAACAGCCTGACATTGTATCATCAATAAAAAAAAACATTTTGGAAGTTTGTCTTTGTTTATTATTTTCCTCGCTTATTTTTACACTTCACAAAAAAATTCTTTTGTTGTTATTGGTTCGTTTTATTTTGTTCTTTTGTTTTTGTTTCTTTGTTCTTTCTACGGAAATGGATTTTAAAAAATGTTTCAAAATAAAATCCTCGCTTTCAGATATTTTTTTTTACAGGAAAAAAAGATGCTAATAATATTTTCCGGTAGTTTTAACAAATACATGTAAATAATTGTTAATATGGCAGTTTCTTGTTGTTTGTTTGAAACTAAAAACGACAGCCGATTGTGTGAACCATATGAAGATTATACCTCTTTAAAGACGTATGGAGCAAGACAAGCATTCTTGCTGGGTCTCTAGACAAGGTCGAATTAGAAGAAATCCATTAAACAAATTTTCTTTTGAAAAATTGTAAAGTTTATTGGGTCAAGATTGGCACACACCAGAAAACAATTTCAAACTTGGATGGGGGATTCCCCCCCCCTCACCTCCACGCCCACCCCAACGGGATTTAAATGTCATAGAAGATCAAGACTAATAAAGTTTGATCTATAAACATACAGGTCTACGTTCACTCTGGATCAATTGACACCACTCGCCATCCATCAGGGCAGATAACTTGGTACGGTCAAATGATCATCGCCAGAGGGCGGCTTGAGTTGTAGATAAAAATTATAACAAGACGCAAAGCACTGGCAAACAAAGATCGACGGTATAATTGAAATAAAATATTTTCATTGACAAATTATTCGGCCATATTAAATGAAACCGAACTAAATATTTGCATTTTGTAGTTTTCAGTTTAAAACAGGGCAAAGCTGTGATAATAAGTTTTTTTTTTGTTTTTTGTGGACTTGTTTTGGTAATGGCATCAAATTAAATCTAATTTTTCATTGGGTGTCACTGGACGCGTGTTTTACAGGGTATCTCTAGTACGTACAGGGGTGGCCACACTTGTAGTTTATGATAGCCATTGAAGTTGAAGAGCTATGGTTTACGAGTCACGATCCCAGTCTCAAGGAAAAATTGATTTAGTTATAAAAAAAAATAATGTTGTTTTGTTTGTTTCTGATGTTATCAACTTCATTTTGGAGTACAAGGAATTTGTGCAGTCAGACGCATAAGTCTGAAAGTAATGTCTGCTGCTGACACATTCTGTGCTGAAAGTAGTGTCTGCTGCTGACATATTCTGTGCTGAATACTGAAAGTGGTGTCTGCTGCTGACACATTCTGTGCTGAAAGCTGAAAGTAGTGTCTGCTGCTGACATATTCTGTGCTGAATACTGAAAGAAGTGTCTGCTGCTGACACATTATGTGCTGAAAGCTGAAGTAGTGTCTGCTGCTGACACATTCTGTGCTGAAAGCTGAAAGTAGTGTCTGCTGCTGACATATTCTGTGCTGAATACTGAAAGTGGTGTCTGCTGCTGACACATTCTGTGCTGAAAGCTGAAAGTAGTGTCTGCTGCTGACATATTCTGTGCTGAATACTGAAAGTAGTGTCTGCTGCTGACATATTCTGTGCTGAATACTGAAAGTAGTGTCTGCTGCTGACACATTATGTGCTGAAAGCTGAAAGTAGTGTCTGCTGCTGACACATGTGCTGAAAGCTGAAAGTAGTGTCTGCTGCTGACACATTCTGTGCTGAAAGCTGAAAGTAGTGTCTGCTGCTGACACATTCTGTGCTGAAAGCTGAAAGTAGTGTCTGCTGCTCACACATTATGTGCTGAAAGCTGAAAGTAGTGTCTGCTGCTGACACATTCTGTGCTGAAAGCTGAAAGTAGTGTCTGCTGCTTACACATGTGCTGAAAGCTGAAAGTAGTGTCTACTGCTGACATATTCTGTGCTGAAAGCTGAAAGTAGTGTCTGCTGCTGACACATGTGCTGAAAGCTGAAAGTAGTGTCTACTGCTGACATATTCTGTGCTGAAAGCTGAAAGTAGTGTCTGCTGCTGACACATTCTGTGCTGAAAGCTGAAAGTAGTGTCTGCTGCTGACACATGTGCTGAAAGCTGAAAGTAGTGTCTGCTGCTGACACATTCTGTGCTGAAAGCTGAAAGTAGTGTCTGCTGCTCACACATAATGTGCTGAAAGCTGAAAGTAGTGTCTGCTGCTGACATATTCTGTGCTGAAAGCTGAAAGTAGTGTCTGCTGCTGACACATGTGCTGAAAGCTGAAAGTAGTGCCTGCTGCTGACACATTATGTGCTGAAAGCTGAAAGTTGTCTGCCGCTGACATATTCTGTGCTGAAAGCTGAAAGTAGTGTCTGCTGCTCACACATTATGTGCTGAAAGCTGAAAGTAGTGTCTGCTGCTCACACATTATGTGCTGAAAGCTTAAAGTAGTGTCTGCTGCTCACACATTATGTGCTGAAAGCTGAAAGTGGTGTCTGCTGCTGACACATTCCAGAGTTCAGCCCAGCCATCCGTTGTTGTTTTTTTCAAAATCAGATTACAGTTTACTGTATTTAAAGTGAAGATGTAAAGACTTCATGTCTTTTAATTGTTTCGGTTCAATTTATCCTCTTTGTAATTTGCTAACGGCATTCGGCAACATAAGGATCATTAGGTTAGCGTCTTCATTGATAAATTAAAAAACTTCTCCCCATTCTGCTAGCAAAATTATATTCTCTTCTTTCTATTTTACTTTCCTGCAACGTTTTGCCTTATTTGATGTAAACTTTAAAATAAAAAAAGTACTGACTTTAGTAGGTCTAACAGTAATAGACAGTTCTTCGAAATGCGTGATTTAAAATTTTAAAAAAGCCAAAAATTTTAACGTTAACATTTTCATCACGAAACAACTAGAAAGCCATCTCTTCCTTCAACATTCAAAATGTATATCAAGTTCACAATCTTTTGTTTGGGTCAATTTTTATTCAACTTTAAATCAATTTAATAGAAAATATATTTGAAAATTCTACATTCATAGATTTTTAGGAGCCGCAGTGCTAACACAGAAGAGCCGCATGCGGCCTGTGAGTCGCAGTTTGGCCATCGTTGGTGTAGTAGGTTATCTAAAAGGAATATGTTATCTGCAACATATTATCTCTTAGAGAACTATTATATAACTTGTAATCTAACAAGAATGTTTGTTAATTAACAAGTTCTCTTATAGGGAAAAGTTCTATAGACGTTTATCTCAGCTGGGTATGCTCTATAATATGGTATCTATGAGAGTTATGTTATTTATCTATGAGAGGTATGTTTTATATCCATGAGAGTTATGTTATATTTCTATGAGGGTTATGTTATATATCTATGAGAGTTATGTTATATATCTATGAGAGTTATGTTATATATCTATGAGAGTTATGTTATATATCTATGAGAGGTATGTTACATATCTATGAGACTTATGCTACATATCTATGAGAGGTATGTTATATATCTATGAGAGTTATGTTATATATCTATGAGAGGGAAACGCCCTAAGTGCTATCAACGACCATATCTATACATGTAATATGTTATCAAACTGGGATCTGCCCCATACAGGTCAAGTTATCAAATAAAGGTGCTTTCTATAACAGGTTTTAAAACAATTAAATCTAAATATCTGAGAATTTTTAAACAAAATCAAAAGGGTATTAATATTACACATACAATTAAGCCTATATGAACTATATGTGATAATTGGACACTATTATCTGACAACACCGCGGAACAGGCAGACATCTGTTTCAAAATATTTATTCTCAATTTACCTATATACCAGATACAAATGATAGTAAAAAATAAACTTTTTATAATTGGATTTCCTAAAATATGATACTTCTTTCACAAGGGTGAATTGTCACAATGTCTAAGAACTCCTGGGCTTTTATCAATATAATTTGGTGCAGACAATTTTGGAGCAGGTCGGAGCTATCTATTATTATGAAAACATCTTTACAGCTTGTGGTCAGAGGTACGTGAAAGGTCTTTTTAATTGGGCGAATGTAAATATTTCACCACACATGGTCTCTAGCTGTGATATTGTCCAGATATCCTCAAACGTAGTCTCTAGCTGTGATATTGTCCAGATATCCTCATATTGTCCAGATATCCTCAAACGTAGTCTCTAGCTGTGATATTGTCCAGATATCCTCAAACGTAGTCTCTAGCTGTGATATTGTCCGGATATCCTCAAACGTAGTCTCTAGCTGTGATATTGTCCAGATATCCTCAAACGTAGTCTCTAGCTGTGATATTATCCAGATATCTTCAAACGTAGTCTCTAGCTGTGATATTATCCAGATATCCTCAAACGTAGTCTCTAGCTGTGATATTATCCAGATATCCTCAAACGTAGTCTCTAGCTGTGATATTGTCCGGATATCCTGAAACGTAGTCTCTAGCTGTGATATTGTACAGATATCATCAAACGTAGTCTTTAGCTGTGATATTTTCCAGATATCCTCAAGCGTAACCTGCAGCTGTGATATTATCCAGATATCCTGAAACGTAGTCTCTAGCTGTGATATTTTCCAGATATCGTCAAACCCTTTAATAACTTTTAATCGATCAAGCCGTTTTAATCTTACAGATTTTGCTTGTCTTCGCCAATCCTCGGTCGAATATGGCAATTTTATTTCTATTTGCGCATGTCTGTGTTTATGTAGTTATTTTCATTTTTTTTTTATCTAACTTATCTTGAAAAAAAAATCTATTTAAATGCTATAGCAATAGACGAATTTTAACGTTCAGAAGGTGATATAAATTAAACAAAATTAAACATTGACATGTTTGCCACGCAAAGGGTTTCAGATAGTCTGCAACCAATGTCCTAAAACAATATTATTAACAGTTGTTTAATTTCTTTTAAAAAAAGAATCGTTTGTTCTTGTGATGTAAGAAGCAAAATTGTAACAATTCAATGCGGGTGGGTTTTGTTTTCTTTCACCCATTAAATATTTTCAGTGTGTGAAGTTTTAAAATATCTAGACTTACATTTACAACAGCAAACACAGACAGAAACTTCCGTGTAGTTAATTTTCTTATTTTTTTATATAAAATATTAATTCAAGTCATAATTGACTGATGTTGTATTGTTTTCAAATTGTTGTTTCTAACAGTGAAAAGCGTTTTGTTCACTGTCCTATTAAAATAATATCCCTATATCGAATATGTTAAACTTCATCGATGATGATCTCGTCATGAGTTATTTGAAATATTTAATTATTATTACTGGTATTTAGAGCTATATAAAATATCAATTTATTTTTATTATTATTAATATGGACATCATTCAGAATTTCTATTATTTTTTTTAACGAAGAGAAATTCCTGCATGAATTAATGTTTGCCATCATCATCTTCTAAAATGTCTACATTCGCTATCGATATTCCAGACATTTCTGATTTGAGAAGTGTCTTCCACTGAGTGGCAGTGTTTGCCGTTCAGAAACAATTTTGAGCTTTTAGACTCGTCAGTATAATTAATATAATAGCATTCTGTGTACAAATTATAGGTAATTGGCAGACATAAAGTAAAAGACCATGTGATGTAGATCATGTGTTTAAATGTCTTCAGACATTGTGATGTAGATCATGTGTTTAAATGTCTTCAGACATTGTGATGTAGATCATGTGTTTAAATGTTTTCAGACTCTGCGATGTAGATCATGATTTTAAATGTCTTCAGACCCTGTGATGTAGATCATGTGTTTAAATGGCTTCAGATCCTGTGATGTATATCATGTGTTTAAATGTCTTCAGATCCTGTGATGTATATCATGTGTTTAAATGTCTTCAGATCCTGTAATGTAGCTCGTGTGTTTAAATATATTAAGACACTGTCATGTGGATCATGATTTTAAATGTCTTCAGACCCTGTGATGTAGATCATATGTTTAAATGTCTTCAGACCCTGTGATGTAGATCATGTGTTTGAATGTCTTCAGACCCTGTGATGTAAATCGTGTGTTTAAATGTCTTCAGACCCTGTGATGTAGATCATGTGTTTAAATGTCTTAAGGCCCTGTGATGTAGATCATGTGTTTAAATATCTTTAAGACCCTGTGATGTAGATCATGTGTTTAAATGTCTTAAGGCCCTGTGACGTAGATCATATGTTTAAATATCTTCAGACCCTGTGATGTAGATCATGTGTTTAAATGTCTTCAGACATTGTGATGTAGATCATGTGTTTAAATGTCTTCAGACCCTGTAATGTATAACGTGTGTTTAAATGTCTTCAGATCCTGTGATGTAGATCGTGTGTTTAAATGTCTTCAGACCCTGTAATGTAGATCGTGTGTTTAAATGTCTTCAGACCCTGTAATGTAGATCGTGTGTTTAAATGTCTTCAGACTCAGTGATGTAGATCATGTGTTTAAATATCTTTAAGACCCTGTGATGTAGATCATATGTTTAAATGTCTTCAGACCCTGTGATGTAGATCATGTGTTTAAATGTCTTCAGATCCTGTGATGCAGATCGTGTGTTTAAATGTCTTAAGACCCTGTGATGTAGATCGTGTGTTTAAATGTCTTCAGACATTGTGATGTAGATCATGTGTTTAAATGTCTTCAGACCCTGTGATGTAGATCATGTGTTTAAATGTCTTCAGACCCTGTAATGTAGATCATGTGTTTAAATGTCTTCAGACCCTGTAATGTAGATCATGTGTTTAAATGTCTGCAGACCCTGTGATGTAGATCATCTGTTATAATGTCTAAAGACCCTGTGATGTAGATCATGTGTTTAAATGTCTTCAGACCCTGTAATGTAGATCATGTGTTTAAATGTCTTCAGACCCTGTGATGTAGATCATGTGTTTAAATGTCTTCAGACCCTTTGATGTAGATCATATGTTAAAATGTCTGCAGACCCTGTGATGTAGATCAGGTGTTTAAATGTCTTCAGACCCTTTGATGTAGATCATATGTTAAAATGTCTTCAGACCCTGTGATGTAGATCATGTGTTTAAATGTCTTTAAGACCCTGTGATGTAGATCATATGTTTAAATGTCTTCAGACCCTGTGATGTAGATCATGTGTTTAAATGTCTTCTATCCCTGTGATATAAATCATGTGTTGAAATATCTTCAGACCCTGTGATATAGATCATGTGTTTAAATTCCTAAAGACCCTGTGATGTAGATCATGTGTTTAAATAAGAAAAAAAACTACATTTGGGTCCTCGGACCCCCATGAGTGGGAATTTTAAAATTATTTTAAGCAAATTATCGTCGGGAGAGTGTACTTAACAACTTTTGTTCTACCCACACGGGAAATAGGAGAATTTGTGATTTTCAGTTTTTAAATAGTTCATATAAGGGAAAAAATATATATTTGGGACTCCGGTTCCAAAAAGAGATAATTTAAATATACTTTCGCCTGTTATCATTGCGGAAGTATACTCAACAATTTTCTAATATATCATGCTTCTGCGTCTTCGGAAAATAGGAGAATTGGTGATTCCAATTTTTATATAGCTCAAATCAGGGGGGAAAAGTTTTTGCCTCCTCCCCCCCTCCCGGCGCCGATGAGTGTGAATTTATGGAACGAAACCTACTTAAGAACCTTCCTCCTATAAATACTATACTTTTGTGTACGTTTGCCAAATTACACTTTACTTGGTTGTCTGGATCTTGAGTTATTATGGAACAGACAGACAGACAGACAGACAGACAGACAGACAGACAGACAGACAGACAGACAGACAGACAACAAATGGGTCTTATATGCATATCGATATAGTCAATAGCGCATCGTGACCACAGATAAGAGATTATCTTCAAGAACAATTAATCGTTGTTGTTTTTTTTAGCTCGTGTGCGTCTCCATCAGGAATTGCCTTTAGTCCTGAAGTATAAAATGAATATTGTATAAGATATTTTGTTAACGTAATTTTTCTGGTCTTTGTTGGTTATGTTAACTTGACTCAAGCCACCTGATGATTTTGAAACTTTATTTTATCTTCGAAGAAAACAAGTAACTAGCAGATTTGTTAATAGAACAGATCTATACTGAATGCTAGTTGTACGCGAAAAAACACTGATAAGGAAATAAAGTTCTTTTTACAACAGATACAAGTGGTGCGGTGTGGTGCTGATATATTTATGCACCAGAATGCGTCAGAAAACGAATCACGCTCACAGATTCAGAACAGGAAGGAAATTTAATTCTAGAAAATTAATACAATACTCAAATACTTTCTACTACAAGACTATGAGAGTTTATTAAAGAAAACCATCTCTGGGCATTTCTCAAATGTTTATACATTAATATTACATTACTGCGGTTATGTATATAGAAATCTTTAAAATGGTAAAAAGTCCTGAGGTGTGTTCTAACCAATGGCGGATTAG
>MUZC01004624.1:186055-206410 GCA_002072015.1 Radix auricularia | reverse complement strand
TTTTTTCTAACAGTTGATCCTACTGAGCAACAAGTTTTATCGACGATGGACAGGAAAGAAAGGCGGTGCCTGATGTTTCATATGAAAGGAATCCAACTTGCTTTGACACTCCGATACAAGCCCGTGAGAGGAGAGACCTTCCCTCCCCTCTCCCACTTTACTCCCTCCACATGAGAATTGGGGAAGTACGATTTATCTTTTTAAAGAGTCACAACATGCAGCAAAGGGACGCGTATTAACCATTCTGTTAGCCAGTGGTTTTCAACCTTTTGAGATTTCAGGACCAATTGAAAAATATGTGCCTTAACTACGGGCCACTACTAAAAATTATTTCTGCATTTTCTGGTTTTTCGGTGATTTCGTACAATTTATCAAACATCTCAAAGTTACCTTGAAATAATATTTTTTTCAAAGATCAAGCTTTTTCGTAAAAGCAGACATTCTGTCACTGAGAGTCATATAATGTATCTGCTTTCCTTGCCGAGTGGAATTAAGTTTATTGAGCTTTTCAAAAATTTCAGCCAAGTAAGCCAGAACAGCAACCCATTAGCCATGGTTCAAACTATCAACAAGCTTTGAGTTCTTTCTACATGAAAATCTCTTACGTCATCGCGTAATTAAAACAGTCAGATAACCAGCGAACTTCAGTATACATTAGTAACTGTTAACGTTCAAGATTCATATTCGAGCATAAGAAATCAAAGAAACGAGAATTTAATTGACGAGCTTGATAAAATTAAAAACCATTATGGCCAGATCAGAAATATATTTAAGTCTGCGTTAATTCTTTTACTTGCTAGTCTATCTAGATTAATCCTACAGTGCGTAAATTTCATGCTTCTCTCACGGACCACCTGGCAAATCTTCGCGGACCACTAGTGGTCCGTGGACCACAGGGTGAGAACCACTGCTTTAAGCCACTCCTTTTTCTTGTCTTGGTAATTTTGGTTGCTTTTGTTGTCGTCTCTGGTAGCTCTATTAAAAGAATCGTATTGGTCTCTTACTGCTCACTACCATCAACTCACAGTTTTTTAAATTAAACAAAAAAAAACACACAGCAATCCTACATTAGGATGTGTCATTTATTTATGAGTAGAATGTCGCCCCTTAACGCTCAATGGGGGCGCCTAAATCATGTTTAACAACTGTTGTGTAATAAAGATATGTTCGGAGCTCCAATATTCAATCTTGCAAACGTATTTGGGATACATTAGTTCACATTAAAATGAAATTAAATAATGAGTTTTAATACTCATTTTGGCGCCCCCCTAACGTGGCGCCCGGGGGCATTCGCCCCCCCTGCCCCCCCTCGCTACGCCACTGCTCGTCGGTTCCGACTACTGGACATCGGTCCCGTTAGAGACGAAGAGCCGCTGTCCTTGGCTTGACCCAGTGATGACCACTCAGATGAGTCAACCTCCGGACCATCCCGTTAGACCAGGTCGTTAAACTTCATCGAATTCCACCGTTTCCGGGCGTGCTGCCCGGCAGACGCCTAGTACCACACGACGACGCCGTCGCTGACTCTTGACTCCTCGCTTTATTCTATTGTTCGGGCGAGTTCGGTGACTCGCCGACATGCCCACTGACCAGATGTCCACAGCGGTCCTCCCTGGGGCCATTATCGAACTCGCAGTCCTTAAACCCCAAGCTGTTATGTCGACTTCAAGTGAAAAAGGGGGGGGGGGTAGTTGTCGCTTTGTCCGATTGCAGGGCTTCATATTTTGAGATGTTGAAATAGCCACAACTAAGCCTAAACCTTACAAAATGAGGTCAAGTGTAATAAAATTAGTAAAAGCTATAAAAACCTAACGTAACTGAAGCAACTGAAGATTCTGCTGCATATATTCAACAACATCTTTGTTTTCGTAAAGTCTTCATTTCATCATTTACACGATCGTAAAGAAATGCAATGCAGTAAACCGCTCAAGGCTTTGTTAAATTTTCTGTGTGCAGGTCAGTGACCTCTCATGCTGACCACTGGTGTGTCATCTGCGATCATTGACCCCGACCAGCACACGTGACGCTGTCGGCCAATTAAATCCTGGGAGAAAATCTTCGCGTCTCATCTGATCGTTCTACTGTGTCTCTTAAGTCCAATCAATGTTTAACCCCCTGCAGAAATCTATCAATGTCATTTAGCTGCATGCACATATCTTAATTGTTCATATGTTCTTGTACTGAATTAATGACATTCTTGAAATAAACCCAATTTCTTGTGGTATCAAGGCTTTTTATTGTTTCATTGACTATTCTTTGTCACGTGGTAATCCACATAAATTATATCTAAACGCGACACATTTACAAGTAATATGCGCGGTGGTAATCATTTGAGTAAAAAAAAAACAACAACCATTATATGGAGCCACCTCACTTATGTCTACACATTTCCAAATTGAACCCAGCCATGATTTAAGTATTGTTTACCGAGGTATTCAACTAGACGAGCTCAAATTTTGTTTAATCTCTCAAAAACCTTTGTTATGAGCCGATAACATACTCTTAGCATTGTTCACCACCGACGTCATAATGGGGCTGCGCATGCAACTAAATAAAGATATTCAAAAAAAATCATAAAAACTCAATGCTTGATAAAATGAATTTTTAAACATGTAATAAGAACATAAAACTAGAATGCCAGCTTAGATTGGTCAGATCTATATCAGAATATGCTACATTCTGTCTGAGATATACTACCAACAAATTAGATAAAGCGAACTATGACAGATTCAAAAAGAGAGTTTCCAGACTCATTACTTCTGATTGTTTACATGAGCTGAAAAGTGTAACGAGTAAAAGGACTAACTAAACCTTGAGCAACTAAAGGATAGAAAAACAAAGAGTAAAGTAGAAATAATACACAAGACAATTAGCACTTACCAGAAAATGAACGCAACGTAGATTCTGCAAAAAACATTGGTGGGGTGGGGGATATAAGGAGGGGGCTAACTCCGCCATATTAATTATTGCCGTAATATAATGTCTTTTTTTTCCAGATTCGTTAAATTAACAGACTAATTCATTCATTGTTGCTATGGTAACGCTCGACGATGAGATCAAAACAAATAATGAGGAAGTTTAATCCTATAGAAATGATCACCAACAAATTTGTCATTACTTAGTTGAGGAAAAGCGTCGATTTTTTTTTGTCGATGTGATTTCAGTGAGCCAGATTGGATTATCATTAAGTAAATGGATATTAAACAAGTGCCAGAATTCAGATGCCGCCCCAACCCCTCTCCGTCTCGTTTTCTGGTTTATATTGGATTATGGAGCGATGCGGTGGACCACCCACGTCCTTCCACGGATGGACATCAACTGATATCTTGAATCGATTGGTTGATCTGAGTAGTTTACCATGTACACTTTATGTGGACATCATGTGGACAGCATATAGTTTTGAATTTTAGTTTTTTGATAAATTTATAAGTTATATTGCCGTTCACGTTGCATATTAAATCTCCGGATATAACAAATCACGGTATACAACTAGTCGCGTTATAATACTAATCACATTACATAACAAGTCAAGTTTTCTTATAATTCTTGTTTATAAAAAAAATCCTAGAAAAAATCTAAATATGACGTTACTATCTGGACGAGGCCAAAAAAGCAACAGCAACCCGTAAAAACAAAGTTTTTTTTACTATAAATCCCTTATACATGAGACAGAACTAAAAGTAGTTATTATATTCAAAATAATATGCACCGCGCGACAAACATTTACAGACTGAACGTTACTGAAATCCCCTTGCTGTAAAACGGGGGGGGGGGGGGGGGGTGGTTATCGATGGCGAGACTGAACTCCAGAAAACACGTGAATGTCAACAACAGACGGCTACCATACATTTATATAGAGATAAACTAAAAATGCGTTAATTTATTTACGGTACATTCGATCGATCTGAAATTTTTGATACAATGCATTGCTAAGTCTATGTGCAAATTTTCAGCTCGATAGCATGACGGAAAGTGGGTCATTTTTTATTAGTGTTTTTCCGCCCGACGGACGGACCAAGAGACGACGGTGAAGTTAATATAAGGGATTTAAAATGAGAAACTGACACCTTTAAGTTCAGAAAATGCCCAGTGACGATATCAGAGTTTGGGGGGGGGGGGTATAAAGAAAGTCTAATCTGAATTCGGGTTAGAAAGTTGACAAGCAAGTACGTGATCTACTGGTCATTTTAACGACACATTTAGATACAATGCTTTTTAAAAAACTCCTTCCCCTGTTAAGGACCCGTGTTTTAAAAATCTTTAAAGCTGCTAGATATGGGAGCCAGGTTGGCGGGAGATTGAAATAATGTATTACTGCGTATGGTCAATAAAATTTGGGTAGATCGGGAAAGGTTCTTGTGATTAAAGTATTTAAAAGGGTCAACTGCAAAATACTTCAACAGTGTCTGTATCACTGTGCCTGTTAAATTATTGTTTTTTTTAAAACAGCAATGCCATAAAAATAGTTGGTAGTAAAAAAGACTCTAACCCAACCCTCTCGTCTTCGTTTCCTTAAGTGTACATATGTGATTGCTATTAGAATTGGCAGTGGCGACATCTCGTGGTAGAGAAAACTCATGAAGCGGCAGTCGCGTGTCAATGGCAACAACTCGTGGTACAGAAAACTCATGAAGCGGCAGTCGCGTGTCAATGGCAACATCTCGTGGTAGAAAGAATTCATGTGTCAGCTACCAGAAGCTGTGTGATCCCTGAAGACACGATGTGTGCCTGGTCCCGTGTCACCTGAGCTCGGGGAGCTGATTTCCCACGCGCCATGTGTCACACGCGCAGAGCCCTCTAGCGGACGCCATTTGTCCCGAGGACAAAGGCGCCCGTGGGAGCGCACGCGACACCCCTCACTAACAAACTTTAGCCCCCTTTGTCACGTGAACAAAGGGTGGGCTGGGTGCCACTGTTTACCCCTGGCACAAAGCACCCTAAATCCAGCCCCCCACCCGGGCCTCTGGTGAATCCAGACCTAAAATTTTTACAGTTGTTTATTAGGTACAAATAGTTATTTTGATATTAATTGTAAAACTTTTAGTCAGGGGTCTTTTATTTGGTACAAACGGTTATTTTGATATTGCTGTTAAACTTTTAGTCAGGGGTCTTTTATTAGGTACAAACGGTTATTTTGATATTACTGTGAAACTTTTAGTCAGGGGTCTTTTATTTGGTACAAACGGTTATTTTAATATTACTATGAAACTTTTAGTCAGGGGTCTTTTATTTGGTACAAACGGTTATTTTGATATTACTATGAAACTTTTAGTCAGGGGTCGTTTAAAAGTTCTGGCGGAAACTTAGATAAACCCTGAATTTGTTGTTAAAACTACTAGATTAACAGTGGTGTCACTAGGGGGGTGCGATGGGGCGGGCCGCCCCGGATGACACCATCACAAGGGGTGACACCGAAATTTAAAATCTATTTGATCCCGTTAATATGTACCGGAAGACTCGGATTAGTTCTATGGGATACGTCGAGAGGGGGTGACACTATGAGCTACCGCCTTGAGTGACACCAACCCTAGTGACGCCTCTGCATATTGATAATATGCACATCATTTATGAATATTAATTTGAAGTCAGTAACTTTTGGAAGCTGCACACTTATTCTAGATAAGTAAACCTAAAAAATAGGGCTGTTAACAATTAATTTAAATTTAATACTTAACTTTTTTCAAACTAACGATTACAATGCGATTAAAGCCAAAAATTAAAATTTAAGATGTCATGAGTAACACTTTTTCAACTTTCTTGTTGAAAATCTATATAACACTGGAATGTCTCTATTATATGTCATCTTTTAATTAACTATGCAAAAAGACAAGCGTGTTGACATTATTTGGTTCAAGTGATGAGCGGGTCTAATTGACAATATAACAAGCCGAGCTGAACAATCATTCACGTGGAACTGAGGAAACTCAAACTGGTATGCACAAAACGGTCTTGGCAAGTAATGACATTATTGTATATCGGTTTTTATTAAGTTTCCACCATTGTAGAGGATTAATGGGTTCAGGAACTTTCATCTCCATTTTGTAACGAAGTAATTCACCAGAAGAGCTTCATGACACCCCCACCCCAAACCCATGACAAAAGAATCACAGGAAGTTTGTAGGCGACCCCTGCCCACCCCATCCCCACCACTTCATTCATATGATCCTGATCCCTGCATTTGTTAAAAGTTCAAAGAATTCAGGTTAAAGTCAGAGGCGTAACATCGGGGCAGTTGCCTAGGTCGCCGAGGGCTAGACTTTCGATTTATTATTTATTCAAATTTAGTATTTTCCTTTGGCGCCAAAAATAATTTAACCAGGTGCGCAGAAAACCCAGTTACAATTCTGGTTAGAACCCAGTTACTATTCTGGTTAGAGTGTTGGCGTTATAATTAATGAAGGGCGGCGGGACTATTTGCTTTTCTCGACTGATGTAAGTTCTCAAGATTTTGCCGTATTCAAATACAGCAAAACGTGTCCAAACACACAACACATCTTATAACACACTAAACAACACATCTTATAACACACTAAACAACACAAAAATATACTCAAGAAAACAGCTCAGACAATACATCACAACAACACATTACAGAATAGAACATACAACAATACACAGCTTAACACAACATACAACAATACACAACTTAACACAACATACAACAATACAGAACTAAACACTACATACAACAATACAAAACTTAACACAACATAAAACAATACACATCTTAACACAACATACAACACAAAACTTAACACAACATACAACAATATACAACTTAACACAACATTCAAAAAACAAATTTAAAAAATCTGTTTTATCTATATCACATGTCTGCCATCTCTATAAAAATATCTGTCATCTCTAGATAAAATGTGTGCCATCTCTCTATAAAATGTCTGCCATCTCTCTATAAAATGTCTGCCATCTCCCTATAAAATGTCTGCCATCTCTCTATAAAATGTCTGCCATCTCTCTATAAAATGTCTGCCATCTCTCTATAAAATGTCTGCCATCTCTCTATAAAATGTCTGCCACCTCTCTATAAAATGTCTGCCATCTCCCTATAAAATGTCTGCTATCTCTCTATAAAATGTCTGCCATCTCCCTATAAAATGTCTGCCATCTCCCTATAAAATGTCTGCCATCTCCCTATAAAATGTCTGCCATCTCTCTATAAAATGTCTGCCACCTCTCTATAAAATGTCTGCCATCTCCCTATAAAATGTCTGCCATCTCTCTATAAAATGTCTGCCATCTCCCTATAAAATGTCTGCCATCTCCCTATAAAATGTCTGCCATCTCCCTATAAAATATCTGCCATCTCTCTATAAAATGTCTGCCACCTCTCTATAAAATGTCTGCCATCTCCCTATAAAATGTCTGCCATCTCTCTATAAAATGTCTGCCATCTCTCTATAAAATGTCTGCCATCTGTCTGTATTAAAGTGTCAGCAAGTGCGAATAATCCCCCCCCCCCTTGCCGAGCTTTTTCAACTAATCTAATATCTAATGTCCATACGTGTCAATCAGCTCTCATCCAATGATGTATTATTCCTCTCATATCCAAAACCTTAAACATTCAAATACCCACCACCCACCCCCATCCCTGGTGTGGTCTTTGGTTTAAACCTTTTAGCAAACATCTTTCTTGGTAATAATCTTGGTCATTTTAATAGAGTAGAAATCTATGTTCACCGCTAAGAGCGTCTAAGCCGTCGAAGAGAAGCCGGAAACGGCGTCATTATGTCTTAGTAGTAACCATGGCAACCGCATCGTCTCAATAGACGTTTCTTATTCCTTGATGTAATTTTCTCGTTCACAGAAAGGGGTCGGGCAGGGGGTGGGTTAGGGGGAATCCAAATGAAGGAATCTGGTTATTTAAAAAAAAACATTAAAAAACAAACTTGTCTAGTTGTCATGGTTCCCTCGGCTTATAGCCTCAACAATTAAATCCTTTAAAACTACACAAGTCGATAGAGACACTGGCTCGAGACATGGGGTGAGAGGGTAAGATGGTGCTTTCATTCCCTGGAGATAGACGGGATTGAACGGATTAGTGCACTGGATGGACATTTTTCTGTCTATGACTGTGTGTGTATGTGTGTCTCTCTCTCCTCACCCCCCCCATCACCAACCTCAAACAGAGCCCCACTACTCATTTGATGTCGCTTTGATCTTTATGTTGTTAAGCTTTGCTGCCAGAAGATAGCCAGTGTCATTAAAATAATATATAGTCGAAAAATAACCAGTGTCATTAAAATAATATAAAGTCGCAAAATAGCCAGTGTCATTACATAATATATAGTCACAAAATAGCCAGTGTCACCACCAAAGTAACTTGTGTCTACTATTACGGGGTCTCTCCAAACACCCAGTCTCACCAAATAGTTCGTGTCCTCAAGTAATCACTGCACCAAATAATTGATTTCACCGAATATCTAGTACCACAATAACCTAGTATCCCCAACAAGAGGTAGTCATAGCAAAGTTGAAAGCCCCCCCACCCAAAAAAAAAAAATAGGCTCATAACATTCATTACATGTTGCTACTAACAACTACAGTATAATCTCCAAGCACGCTCTTCTGTTAGGGAGAAAGTTTTGTAGTTTTAAACTCTTCCGTAAGGGAGAAGACTTAGTAGTTTTTAATACATTTCCGAATAAATTTAAGTCTTGAGTAGTTGGTTGTGAAATGAGTTTTAGCCTACAGATTATTGAGTTCAATTCTATTGATGGATGGGCAGAACACGTGAAACTATGCATGCAGAGAATCTGTAGTTGACTTAAATTAAGAATCGGTGATGTAAGGATATGCATGCTGCCACTGCGTCTTAGACAAACGAATCATGATGTAAGGAAACGTATGCTGTCACAACGTCCTAGACAAACGAGTCAGGATGTAAGGACAATATGCTGTCACAATGTCTTAGACAAACTAATCAGGGTGTAAGGACTGTCACGAAGTCTTAGACAAAAGAATCAGGATGTAAGGAAACGTATGCTGTCACAACGTCTTAGACAAACAAATCATGATGTAAGGACATGTTGGATGTCACAGCGTCTTAGACAAACCTATCAGAATGTAAGGACATGAATGCTGTCATAACGTCTTAGACAAACTAATCAGGATGTAAGGACTGTCACGAAGTCTTAGACACACGTATCAGGATGTAAGGACATATTGGATGTCACAACGATTTAAACAAAGGTATCAGTGGTAGAGCGACATCTTGGATGTCAAGAAGACTTAAACAGAGGAATGCAGGATTGTAACACCAGAATGTTTAGAATGAAAGCCCCGAGGCTAAGGAAGGCTATGTGATTCCCTCACGACAACGGAAGTCAAAGCCTCATTGCTTCTGAACATAAACTGGACAGACTGAGAGCCACAAGATTAAAGTCACGAGTGAGTGGTGGTCCTTTGTGATGGTCAGTTTGTTATTGCCAGGGACCGTCGTCATTCGAAGTGCCTGGCGGGCTGTCACAAATTTAATTATTATCTCCCGTCTACAGAAACCTTTCAAATACTTCTCTTGAGGGGGGGGGGGCGAGGGGGGCTACTCAGTGGTATTGGTGTTCTTTAAGTCAGTTTTTGTCAGTTTATGTCAGTGTGTGTTAATGTGTGTAAATGTGTGCCCTGTGTGTGTCATTGATGTTCAGTGTGTGTCAGTGTGTGTCAGTGTTGTTCTGTGTGTGTCAGTGTGTGTCAGTGTTGTTCTGTTTGTGTCAGTGTGTGTCATTGATGTTCAGTGTGTGTCAATGTGTGTCAGTGTTGTTCTGTGTGTGTCAGTGTGTGTCAGTGTTGTTCTGTTTGTGTCAGTGTGTGTCAGTGTGTGTCATATTGAATGGAAAATTGGGTTGGAGGGGGGGGAATCTTGCTGTGTTTTATTCTAAAAACGTTGAAGAAACAAAATGAGGAGGTTAAACAAAGAGGTTAGGGAGGCTAAACAAAGAGGTTAGTGAGGCTAAACAAAGAGGTTAGGGAGGCTAAACAGGTTAGGTCAGATTAAAAGACACAATATAATCTTTTTTTAATATTATTTATTAAAAAATGTAATGCTTTTACAAAGTTCTGCGTTAAAAAGAGAAATTAAAAGAGTGTTTGGGGCGGAGGGTGTTAACTGAGTTGTTTGATTAACCAAGGTGTACATCACAGTATGCCATGGTGGCTTTACGGTATTGCGTTTTTATTTGGTTTCATTCATCAATATCATATAACAGGAAATAAGTGGAATGGCGTGTATATATTTGATCTCTAGTTTTCTATTCGGCTTTTTATGTTGCCACTTTGTGCGCGTGTTAGTCAGTGCATGTGTGTGTGTGTGTGTGTGTGTGTGTGTGTGTGAGTGGGTGTGGGTGTGTGTGTGTGTGTGTGTGTGTGGTTATGTTTTTCTTTTCATGACATAACTGCACTATTTCTACGATAGTAGATTAGATCCGAGCTCGTTCTGTTTTCTTCACTTTTTCAGCTGAAAAGCTTTCGGTCCTCGCAGGGGCTCTAACAATAAAGCCACTGAATAAACACTTAAAATGTTCTTAAAATCTACACTAAAACTATCACACAAGCGATAACTTACTCTTGTGTCGCTTAACCAATAACTTACTCTTGTCATACAAAGACACAGCTTTGCAGACATTACAATAATTGGCCTGTGCAAATATTCTTCAAAGGACACGAGAAATGAAATTAAAGTCAGTGTCTTCCTCCTTCGTATGAGCAAATGTTTTCTTTTGACAATTAACGTCCGTGTTTAATGAAATCTACATACAAGCTAGACATAGAAATGATGCATGCTGGTTGTTTAGACCGGGGGGGGGGGGGTTACAAAATGGGGATAAAGTCATCTATTTATTTTCAACGGTTGAGATGTAGACAAACAAGAAAGTGCCCTAATTCAACACCTGCTGACAATGCTACCGAGTGACCATCTACCTTGTCCAGTTAAGTATACAAGAGTTATTGTACCTGTAACCTAACCCTTTACCGCCCACACGTCAACTTGGCAGACGACATCAGCTGTTTGTTTACATGGCATCTCAAGAAATTGAATTTTATGAAATATATCATTTGGTTTCAGAGAGTTTTAGGGGCGCGTCACGTTAAATTGTGGGCAAGGGAACAGCTAACAACAAGACATGAAACGTAAATTAATTGTTACTTGATGTGGTACTTGGAGACGTGCTCGTGCTTAGTGACGTCCCTGTTCAATGGATGTCTCTATTCAATGGGCTTCTCTGCTCAAATGACGTCTCTGTTCAAATGACGTCCCTGCTCAAATGTCGTTTCTATTCATCGGACGTCTCTAGTCCACAGATTTCTCTTTCAGTGAATTTTGTGAGCCCCTGTAGAGCAGAAGTAAATATGATCATAGATGAGGATCGAAGATTTGACAAGACTTTCTGACATGGTGCAAGTTATAACAAGGCGTTTTGGTTTCTGGGAAATAAAATACACGAACTAATTGTGTATAAGAAGACAATAAATTTAAGCTTTATTTATGAACTATTACTACAGTAGACGTTTCGGCTGATGCCTCCTTACCCAATTAGTTTGTGTATTTTGTTTTTTATTGAAGAGATTTATGCAGTCCCATTCTGTTTGGTTTCTGGAACAAGATTTTTTAAAAAACACAAACCATCAGGACAGCAAAAGATCGTGTTGATATTCTGTGACTCTTTGAGGATGAAAATAAAATGTGAGGATAGCTGATGATTTAACGACACGTTTACCAGGTCCAGATTATCAAGTGCACTCGCCATGTCATCGGGAATTAAATGGTGTTTCTAATATTTTTAACCCCACTGTTAAAGTTTGTTCAGTTTCATTCTATACTTGGTCATGTTGCCAACGAAAAAGTTTATACAAACACAATTCAAATCAAACTATTGATATAAAAATGCATTGTGTCCAATACATCGACTTATTCTTTAACTTGTAAAGTATTTTAATCTTAACTTCAGAAGTTGTTTAGTTATTCAAATATAATCCTTGTAGTACACGAACACGTGCACATCTACTGTTTTATGACCTACATTGTCTTATGACCTACATTGTCTTATGACCTACATTGTCTTATGACCTACATTTTCAAAAAAGCATACACTGTCTTATGAACCACATTGCCTTATGGCTACACTTTCTTAGGTCCGACATTGTCTTGATTTAAATATCTGAAGACTTACTTTAAATTGGCTTAAATTTTTTTAAAGGTTATTTCCAAACACGATTTCAATGTAACAAAATTTATGGTAAAAACGCATTAATTTATCCAAAAACTATTCACGCCATACCAAAAAGTCAGGAAACACTGAAAACGCATTCCTCAAAGTATCGTAACGAAAGAACAACTAAGCTGTTTTAATGACCCGCAGTAACGATATCTAACTTTATCTAAACCATACATATTTCAAGTGTTATATTTTTGCTGGAATTTTTCTTAGTGTGGAAGGCAGAATCAAAATTAAGATTATTTGCCACACCAATCCGTCGCAGCAAAACAGAACCCCATACCCGGACAGAATCCCCCCCCCCCTGCCCCAAAAATCCAACTTCCGCTCCATCACTCTATGAGAAAAAGTTGGTTGTAAGACCAGACTATGTCAGACGAAGAATAATCTAATTTCCTAATAA
Organism: Radix auricularia; assembly: GCA_002072015.1. Lineage (NCBI taxonomy): Eukaryota > Metazoa > Mollusca > Gastropoda > Lymnaeidae > Radix > Radix auricularia. The sequence goes on along the minus strand of MUZC01004624.1, from coordinate 193,777 downwards.
AATGTCCATTTGTGTAATGGTGTCTGCTGGGCGGTATGAGAAGTGATCGTGTCTTTGACAATAAACCTCGACAAAGCTCGGAGGCAGACAGTGCTCATGACGCACACAACCAACCGACTGTTAGCTTGTCATCTAGTCCCTCTACTTCCGTTATCGGGAAACGGTGATGACTTTGTAACTTGTAAGATGTGTGAGCTCCGATCGATGGTTAACTCCCACAGTTGTAGTTTGAGAACCGCGCCACAAGTCTAACTTTTATTTTTGTATTAAATTTTTCATTTGGGACCAAAGTATTGTGATATTTATTATTATAATAAAACTGATTTATGAATAAGTTTTAATTTTTTGTTTTTAGAAGAACAATTTCTATTTGTATTTTGTTCACAACCATAGAACACATTTTTACCACTTTCCTTACACCGGACATTTCTCTTTTATCCACGACAAATTATAACGGAGCTGAAAAATTATACGTAAACTTATTTTCTATATTTAAAAAATAATGCAATTCAGTTTTCACTCTGTTTAAACAAAATTTTCATTTTAAACTGATGGTAGATAAAGAGAAAGTTATTTTCATTTGCCTTTTTTTTTCTCCATTTCCACCAAAAATGAATCTGTGACCTATCGAATCCTTATCACAGCCAAGAGCGATCCATTGTCCAGACTTGCTCGGTGGCAAGTCACAGTTGGTTTTACTCAACTCCGAAACTCCACACTGCGTGACGTTTCTCAGAGAAGACTTGAAGATTCCTAGTCAGACAGTCGAGAGGTCTTTTAAAATCCGACCAAAGTCACCCGAATAGAAAAAGAAGACTTGAGGACAGACAGACATTGCAGTCCGGTCCATCTCTCACGTGCGTGTGAGACCGCCATCACGGCATGTCCGCAGTGAGACCAGAGCTCGGCCAGGCAATGAGTTTTTAATGAAGCAGCTGTAGCAGCCCTGGCCAACCGATGGCTGCCGGCAACCAAGAACTCGGCTCGACCGACAGATGCGGAGATTAATAATAAATCGGGGACCACGCGAATCGATCTCCGACCAATATCCTAATAACGACGCCCCCCCCCCTCTAACTGCTCAGTTTACCTCCCACCTTAAACCCATTGACGACCCCCCACTTACCCACTTAGAAGCATCTATTTTTTTCTTACCTCCCCTTCTACAACATAACGCGTCTTTATTTTACTGCGTACAAGAAATCAAACTAGACTTCTTGAAATGTAATGGAAATTTAAGCAATGGATATTTTATTTTTAATTAAGATGTTGAATTAGATTCAGGTAGTTCCGTTAAAATAAAAGTTGAATTTTAGAAATTATAGACACATGTGCATCATTCAGTAGAAAACACTTTCGATTAAATTTCATATCGTTTGAACATTTCAGTGTAATTGCTTAATTCTTCCGTGAATTAGTTTTGTTCTTTTAAGAAAAACTTGTGTAGCTTTAAAAAATTATACAATTTTTTTTAATGTCCAACGAATTGGGTTGACACTGAAATACCTGGTTCATTTTCTACTTTTAAAGATATTTTCTATAAATTAATGGATAGTTTATACAAGGTGACCCGGAGTGTGGGGGCGACTGAGTACGTGACCAGTTGGACACAGGAGGACAATGACCAGGGTGAAAGAAGCAGGAAGTAGACCAGACCCGCCGATGACAATAATTTCTCTCTATAATATATTCTACTTTTTGCTGTTTATAGTTTGATATAATTATAAGAAGTTCAGAGACAATTGTCACCCTGATTTTTGAAAATAATCAATCAATTATCTGTTGCAATGAAGTCATTAAAGCTTTTTCTGATTTTTGTTTTTTGTTCTTGGTTTTTTTTTTTTTTTGTGTAATTGTTTTATTCGTCAATTTTATTTGGATTGTTTTTTTTTTAAATATTTTTTTATTGTTTTTTTTTTTTATCTACGTAATAGATCTACTGGCCTTTTCAATTAAAACTTTTGTACTATACATAAACGTTTTTTGAATGAAGATGACAGATGAATTTTTCCAACTTTTGTTGAACTCTTTATAGTATGTATTTGTTTTTAACAATAAATAGCAACTAATGATTAATTATAGGTTTTATTATATGATATCTGATACCACCTGGAAATTTTGTTCTTTATTTAACGTTATTAGTGAGAGGTGGCAGTAAAGTTCTATTTGTTTGAAGTCCTCGTGGACTGCACACTGCAGTCGAGTATTACCTTATCTGCGCACTTTTTGTTTATTTTTGTTGGATAACGAAGGCTTTTAGCCGATACTTAAAATGATTCTCTGGACTCAACATTGAACGGACACGCGCCACGTACATATGGTGTGACATGAAGACAGTAAAGAGAGGTAAGCCCCTTTTTTTTCCACACAATTTTGACCATCCAGATGTTGGTAAGACGAGATGGATAAACACATCGGCCAGTCTGTCTTTGTGTTCTCGTGGGGCCCACGCCGGACAGCCGAGGTAGATGAGGTGGGGGGGGGGTAGGGCTAAAGGCCATAAGTCAGATTGGCCTAACAACCATCCCGCTAATCATACCTGCCCCCGCCCCCCTAAGCTCAGCTCACCAGCTCCGAATTAACGTCACTTGGGGAGCCAGTCTCGTATTGCAGGTATCAAGGTAATATTACTCAAACCTTGATGAAAACTGGATCCTATGGGACCGACATGCTGGTGTGCTGGGGAGGGAGAGGATGCTGGCCACAGATCAATGATCGTTCCCGTTAATTCTGGAGACTGTCGTAAGACAAAGAAAAAAGGTGAGGACTGAGGGAAATCCTGGTAGGGCAGGTGTGTGGCGCTAAAAGCTGGACCGCGAGGACCGGACCAACGATCGCACGTTCAACACTTGGGTGATTTACTCGACGTCGATTGGCCCAGAGTTTAGGGAGGACACAGGCCTCGGAGCACAGAGAGAACATGGCAGGCCTGAGTGCATAGAGAGGACATGGCAGGCCTGAGTGCACAGAGAGGACATGGCAGGACTGAGTGTAAGGAGAGGACATGGCAGACCTGAGTGCACAGAGAGGACATGGCAGGCCTGAGTGCACAGAGAGGACATGGCAGACCTGAGTGCACAGAGAGGACATGGCAGGCCTGAGTGCACAGAGAGGACATGGCAGGGCTGAGTGCACAGAGAGGACATGGCAGACCTGAGTGCACAGAGAGGACATGGCAGGCCTGAATGCACAGAGAATACATGGAAGACCTGAGTGCACAGAGAGGACATGGCAGGCCTGAGTGCACAGAGAGGACATGGCAGGGCTGAGTGCACAGAGAGGACATGGCAGGACTGAGTGTAAGGAGAGGACATGGCAGGCCTGAGTGCACAGAGAGGACATGGCAGGCCTGAGTGCACAGAGAGGACATAGCAGGCCTGAGTGCACAGAGAGGACATGGCAGGGCTGAGTGCACAGAGAGGACATGGCAGGACTGAGTGTAAGGAGAGGACATGGCAGACCTGAGTGCACAGAGAGGACATGGCAGGCCTGAGTGCACAGAGAATACATGGAAGACCTGAGTGCACAGAGAGGACATGGTAGGACTGAGTGCACAGAGAGGACATGGCAGGGCTGAGTGCACAGAGAGGACATGACAGGCCTGAGTGCACAGAGAGGACATGACAGGCCTGAGTGCACAGAGAGGACATGGCAGGCCTGAGTGCACAGAGAGGACATGGCATGCTTGAGTGCACAGAGAGGACATGGCAGGCCTGAGTGCAACTAGAGGACATGATCAAATCATTCAAACTCGAACTGTAACTTTGCTGAGCCTAAGGCTAGGGATGTTGTATGATATAATTGTTAGTAATTTAATTCGACGGCTTTTATTTTATATGTTACTTAGACACTGTTAGTTGACCATTTTTTGTCCTTGAATCATGCATTGCTGGTGTTTCGTTGCCAAGTCATGTAATGGCTAAAGGTGGTTTGGGGGGGGGGGGTCCCTGGAGTACATCTGATATCTCATTATTTATTAATGATACAATTAAATAGAAAAAATGGTTCATCATGTCATACAATTTTAATTGTACATTTGAAAGCATCACATATCACGCATTAAATTGATTTCATTGTTTCTAGAACAACGCCCTACTCATGGAGGATATCTGTTTTAAAAGACAATTAAAAAATTTTTGGGACGTCTTGATTTAATATTTGAATATTGTATACGGTAAATATTAATTTTAAAGGGAAAAAACGCGTCTCCTTTTAAATCTGGGTTTTTTTTGGTTTTTTTTTTTGTCATAATGTGGGTCATTTTTATGGGGTGTTAAATAATTCCGTATAAATGTACGTGGGTTAAAGGATATTCTAGGTTAAGTCGATTAGTACATTGAGAATGAGAGTTTAAGAGTTTTGACGTCATTTCGATAATCAAATATTTTGGGAAAACCCCAGACTAGCCTGTGATGCCATCTGGCGACCGATAACTAAAAGTGGGCCAAATATTGCAAGACCTTTGTTCGTGTCTCCCTTCAATCTTCATGTCACCAACCCACAACATCCCCTCCTCGCCTCATTTTGCACAGCCAGACGGGGAAAAACAACAACAAAAAAGAAAAAAAGAAAGAAAAAAACAAAAAAAAACAACAACAAAGCAATGCAATGACGGCCTTTTCTGTTTTAAGTCCTGATAGCGCAATGATATTTATGGATCGACTCATCAATATTTGTCTGTGCAAGGCCAGGATATGTGTTTAGTCGGTCTGAAGGGCATGTTGATACGGGGGTATTTTAGCCAGTCTGCAACGGCGCATGTTCAGCCGGGAGGATTCTGTGTGTGTTTAGCCAGCCTGATACTGGGTGTGTTTAGCCAGCCTGATACTGCGTGTGTTTAGCCAGCCTGATACTGCGTGTGTTTAGCCTGTCTTACAGAGCATGTAATTAATCAGACCATATTTGTTTCCATACTACCATTGTTAGTGAGTGTTTAGTAAAACTTGGTGGATAGTTTACTGGGCAGGGGAGTGGTGTGGACAAGCCGGGGCCAATACACAGTGAGCATGTATTCAGGCATTCACACAGCATCATGGTTAGTGGAGTGCTCAGGTCTTTGCTGCAGTTGTAATCATCAGAGCAGGGGTCGGCAACCTTTTACTGTGTGTCAGCTTAAAGGTTTTAAATTATTCAGGTTGCCGACACCACATACCATTTTATACAAGTGGAGGTCAACGTTGCGGGAAACGCGAAGAGTCCGCGTGCCATTTGAAATTGCTTGACGTGCCATAGGTTGCCGACCCCTGCATCAGAGTATCGCATCACTTTGGGACGAATGTGTTGGTCATTAGAGAAGGCGACTGTTTTAAAAATTAATCCAATGTAGCCGGTGTTGAATTTCAAGCTGCCGTACGGACGCCATTGGGAGAAGACAATATGACTCTCCTATCTTGGAGTTTAATTAAACAAATGAAGTGAAGAGCGTTCGAACTAAAAAAAGATTATCGAACTAAGCAAATCTAAAAGTGCTTGTTAAAAAGTGGGCTCTGTAATTTAGATTTGTTCACAAACTGTAAATACACACACACACTCACACACACGCGCGCGCGCGCACACACACACACACACACACACACACACACACACACACACACACACACACACACACACACACATAAACTATCATAAATGAAAATTTCCAATCATGAAAATATAAATACTTCACTAAGCCGGAGAGTGCTAAGATTGAAATGTCGTCAAAAAACCCTTGTTACAATTTTTTTTTTTAAATTTAATCTTTAAAAAATAAAAAACAGTAGAATGGATTTGTCATTAAAAAAAGTGTGTGTGTGTGCTACATCGGCAAATACACTCATTTACCTGTCTCTGTTAAACTGCGGGAAACGGAAAGACCTAATTTAGAAATACTATTACGTCTACATGCTCGTTATTTCATCATAAACATGTAATACATCTATCAATTATTTCGAAATCGTATGAAATTCCAGAAAACTAACAACTTTAAAAATCACTCAAGCTCCAAATGGACCTTCTAATGCGATGACGTCATATGCACTTAATTGAGACTCATCTTATTTCTTAAAATAATATATAAAAATCCCATTAGTAAGCTACTCATTAATAATACACTATCGGAAGAAATAAAAATACAAAGATCTGTTAGGCAGGGGTGTCCACTCTCGCCCTACTTGTATATCCTGGCCATAGAGCCAGTATTAGAAAAAATTAGATTAGATAGCACCATAAAAGGAATACACCTACCCAATAGAGGAGAAAGAAAGTTATTAGCATACGCTGACGACACTATATTTTTTACACAAAACAACAACTCAATCAAACGAATAATGGAAACCTTCGAGGAATTCGGATCAGCAAGCGGATCAAAAATTAACATCAAGAAATCGGAAATCATGGGAATAGGAAAACTTACAAATAAGGACGACTATCCCCTTAACTTGGAAGGAAAGAAAGAATTACTCATTTACGGATTAACCTTCACAAACAACCCATGGGAAACACATAAAGAAACATGGGATTCACTAGTAAAATTTGTTAACAAAATCATCACGCGATATAAATACGCAGCGAAAACAATATTTGGTAGGAGTACACTAGTAAATACTTTAATAATACCAAAATTAATTTACGTAGGGAATATTTTTAACATTCCTCCCAATATTCTAAACACAATTAACCAAATGATTAGAAGATTTATTTTTAAGAACACTAAATGGAATATAAAGAAATCAACTTTAATGCAGACAAAATTAGAAGGAGGAATAAATCTACAAGATATAGAGACAAAAATAGAAGCTATGAGGATAAAATTTATAGGACAGGCCATTCAGGATCATAAAGAATACTCCTTAACACATTACTACATAGGGGTCAGACTGACACGCCTGACTCCTATCAACAATAACACACCACATTACCTGGGGACGAGACTCCCCTATTTTTACCAGGCATGCTTACGCGCCATAAGAAGTAATGAAACGTTAGTCAATAAAACGAACAAAGAAATTTACCATCATCTCAGAGAACTAAAGAAAACCCCTCACCTTGAGCGAATCAAGTGGATGCGACAATTTAATACAACAGAAATAAATGACACCTTCAAAAACTTACACATTAAAGAAATAGAACCGAGGGCTAGAGAAATAACTTTTCGCCTTATTTATAATATGACGCCAACCTCACAAAGGCTCGAACAACAGACACTCCAGAGACCAAGATGCCCTCTCTGTAAATATTCAATAATAGAGACAGAGAGACACTTGTTTATGGACTGCACAGCAATACAACAAACTAAAACTACTTTAACACTACTATTAAAAGCGGGAACGATTCACCCAGTAAATATAGATAAAGCGATTGCCTTGAACACAATCCCTAGATCCCACAACACAACCCAACATGTCATCAGCTTACGTCTGATAGCAGAATACAGACAGCATATTTGGCAATGCAGAAGGAATGTAATATTTAACAAACACACATATACAGAAAATTTAATAGAGATCCTCTTTAGAGCTAAAATTCAAAATTTAATAGACCAAATTTAAAACAAATATAGACTAAACTAAAGTTAAATAATAATACAACAAATTGGCGGGGCTGGAAACAGTCACTGTAAATACTTGTAAATATAAAATATAGATTTTTTGTCCTTTTGTATGCGTAAAATGTTCACCCCGGACAGTGTCTACGCTAAGAAATTCGCTCTTTCCTTTCAGAGAGGAAACTGCAGAATCAAGAAAA
>MUZC01004624.1:169998-185640 GCA_002072015.1 Radix auricularia | reverse complement strand
AAAAAAAAAAAAAAAAAAAAAAATATTTCTTACTGTGTCTCTAATTTTAGTAAGTTGTAAAAGAATTTAAAACTATAATTATTATTTGAGGTGGTCTAAGTGGTAGCGCGCTGGACTGCCGTACCCTGGCAAGGACCGAGTCACGAGTTCGAGCCTCGGTACTGGCAAGGCCTCCAGTGTATTGTGCTAGCCAAACAATCCCTTGCTCGTTAGTGGTAGCTTGATAAACTTGTGAACGCTACTTCACTTGCCCTAGAGTCCGCCATGGACTGAAAAAGGGGGTTATATTGATTGTATTTGAAATGTTAATGGTTACGCTTATTTTACAGTAACTTTCATCTCCATCAACCCTCTAGCCTCTAGCCAACCTTCAACTCACCAACCAAGCATTTACCAACCCACCAACCCACTTCCACCTCACTAACCAACCATGTACAAACTCTCTAGCCCAGTGCTTCCCGGTGCACTATTTTACATGTACTGACGTGGTAGCGAAATGTTATTTAATTTAATTTATATTTTATTATTTTCATTTCATGTGCTAATTGCTGAAAAAACTTGACATATTCTATAGGTTTAGTATATTTCTGGTTGCAAATGGAGGATTATAATTTTATTTTACCCCCTTTTCTTGATAACGTCTACGGACCGGCGGTCGATGTCCCACGAACCGGCGCGGTCCGCGGACCACCACTTTGAGAAGCACTGCTCTAGCTAACCATTACCTCACCAACCAACCATGTACCAGCCCTCTAGCTAACCTCCACCTCACCAACCAACCATGTACCAGCCCTTTAGCTAACCTCCACCTCACCAACCAACCATGTACCAGCCCTCTAGCTAACCTCCACCTCACCAACCAACCATGTACCAGCCCTCTAGCTAACCTCCACCTCACCAACCAACCATGTACCAGCCCTCTAGCTAACCTCCACCTCACCAACCAACCATGTACCAGCCCTCTAGCTAACCTCCACCTCACCAACCAACCATGTACCAGCCCTCTAGCTAACCTCCACCTCACCAACCAACCATGTACCAGCCCTCTAGCTAACCTCCACCTCACCCACCAACCATGTACCAGCCCTCTAGCTAACCTCCACCTCACCAACCAACCATGTACCAGCCCTTTAGCTAACCTCCACCTCACCAACCAACCATGTACCAGCCCTCTAGCTAACCTCCACCTCACCCACCAACCATGTACCAGTCCTCTAGCTAACCTCCACCTCACCAACCAACCATGTACCAGCCCTCTAGCTAACCTCCACCTCACCCACCAACCATGTACCAGCCCTCTAGCTAACCTCCACCTCACCAACCAACTATGTACCAGCCCTCTAGCTAACCTCCACCTCACCAACCAACCATGTACCAGCCCTCTGGCTAACCTCCACCTCACCAACCAACCCTCCACCTCACCAACCAACCATGTACCATCCCTCTAGCTAACCTCCATTTCACCAACCAACCATGTACCAGCCCTCTAGCTAACCTCCACCTCACCAACCAACCATGTACCAGCCCTCTAGCTAACCTCCACCTCACCAACCAACCATGTACCAGCCCTCTAGCTAACCTCAACCTCACCCACCAACCATGTGCCAGTCCTCTAGCTAACCTCCACCTCACCAACCAACCATGTACCAGCCCTCTAGCTAACCTCCACCTCACCAACCAACCATATACCAGCCCTCTAGCTAACCTCCGCCTCACCAACCAACCATGTACCAGCCCTCTAGCTAACCTCCACCTCACCCACCAACCATGTACCATCCCTCTAGCTAACCTCCATCTCACCAACCAACCATGTACCATCCCTCTAGCTAACCTCCACCTCAACAACCAACCCTCCACCTCACAAACCAACCCTTCACCTCACCAACCAACCATGTACCAGCCCTCTAGCTAACCTCCACCTAACCAACCAACCATGTGCACCAATCCTCCCTTCCCAAACAACCTTAACCACACATATAATAAAACTTTAACTTTTAGATGCTGAAGGGAGCCGCGGTGGTCGAGTGGCAAGCGCGCTCGACTGTCGTTCCGGTGGTCACGAGCTCGATTCCAAGGACTCGTTCCCGGGGCCTAGGGCGTCCCCGAGTTCCACCCAGCTCCAAATGGGTGAAAAGCGGCGGGGTAATGCGTGGAACCCTTAGCCTCGGCATGTGAACGCTGCATCACTTGCCAAAAAGCAACTGCTGCCTTGCAGATGGTCTTGGCTGACCAAAGGCTATGGAAGCAAATCCAGAAAATACAGCAAAATACAGTCTGAGACCACGGGCCAATTGGCGCAAAACTTGTGGCACGCAAAACTCAATATTCAATATTGAGAACGAAGAAGAAGAAGAAGAAGATGCTGAAGAACTTTGTCCGAAAAATGAAAAAATTTTTTGTTATTGTTAAATTGCAGAAAATATTTTTAAAGTGCAGATTTAAGACTACATAGATATAGATGACTATAAGTCACTACATAGATATAGATGACGATAAGTCACTACATAAACAAAGAAGACTATAAGTTACTACATGGATATAGATGACTATAAGTCACTACATATATATAGGTCACTATAAGTCACTGCATAGATATAGATGACTATAAGTCACTACATAGATATAGATGACTATAAGTCACTACATAGACAAAGAAGACTCTAAGTTACTACCTAGACATAGGTCACTATACGTCACTACATAGACATAGATGATTATAGGTCACAACGTCTTCTCAGATCTCACATAGCCCAGAGCTGACGTTTTCTCAGATCTCACATAGCCCAGAACTGACGTCTTCTCAGATCTCACATAGCCCAGAACTGACGTTTTCTTTGACATTAGACATTTTATATAATTTCCTTGCTTCTTGTCGCCTAAAACTGCCTTTTGAACTTCATATTACACTTTCGGTATTGCCCCATCATCAATCTTTCCTCAGTTGAATCCTTTCCAGCGCAGCATTCAATTATTTATGTCTACATCTATCAATGCTGATAGCTAATACTAAATGAGGTTTTAAAATGTATTTAAAACATTGGCTTGACTTGATTGAAACTGTCTTATATTTATGTTGTTTTTTAAATTGTTTGATGAAAATGGTTGTTTTAAATGTTGAGACTATGACTCTGGTTTTACATGTTTAAAAATTTGTTACCAGAACAAAGTATGGACTCTAAATTTTTAGACATTGAATATAGAGAGTCATCGACTTTAAACAATACCCTTGATCACGGAGATTCATCACGCTCCAGGGAGCCTCCCATTCGGATTTGAGAATCACTGTGACAGATCCTACCGGCAGACCCAATGTCACGTGACTAAGAAGAGACCCCTGGATGTAATGAGGCAGCCGGTGAGTGGACTACACGCAACTTCAATTAAACTCCCCATGTGAGCTACGGCTACCCCAGTCACCATTTCCTGTCGTAAACACATGCACACCCGTGCGCACCATCATCCCCAGGTCCAAGGCTGAGTGCAAGGTTGGGAAAGAAGCGAAGTGCTGCGCCGTTTAGTTTGATTATCTGGGAGACTTGTGTATAAAGGACACGTTTTGCTTCCACCTGCTGGCTCGACCGGTGGATGAGATTACACATTTTTATGTTCTAAACTTCAAGTGCTGTCACGTCCATGGCATAATTTATTAATTTTTTTTTACTTGTGGAGAAAAATAGCCAGTTCGTCCCCCAATCTAACACCTGATACGGACGACTGGGTTAAACTGCCAGTCTCGAGTTTCAGCCATGCTGTCAGGGGAGAGTACTCAAAGAATACAGGTGATTTATTTGAACACGCTAACGAGGTTGACGGGACTTTGATTATATGGTGATCAGATCTTGTGTTGTTTTTTTTGTGTATGTTTTTGTGTTGTTTTTTTTATAAATTTGGTTTAAATATGTAATCGCTGATATATTTTAAGTGATCGGCTGCTCGATACAATGATTATCAGAAGTCATAGGTCATATTAAAAAGAAGCCGGCAGAAGAATGCTAGAAAGCAATAACTGATGTTCTAAACTGTGTTGCGTGGATATGACTTTTGACTTCCCTGCAAGTCTATTTTGATAACCATGATGTCTTTGAAAAAAAGGCCAAGAATATCTAAAAAAATATGGACGAAGAGAATGTATGATTATAATGTTATCGCGATCATCAGGTGACGTCACGTTTCCCCACTTTGTCCCAAGGTGTTGACATCCGTAATGCTATACCGCCTCGTTCTTCTTTTCACGTTGTGATCGCGTGGAGGTGGCCTGGAGACACGGACACAATCATGTGATTGTGAGGAGATTTTGAAACAATCATCTGATTGTGAGGATACATGGACACAATCATCTGATTGTGAGGAGACATGGACACAATCATCTGATTGTGAGGAGACATGGACACAATCATCTGATTGTGAGGAGACATGGACACAATCATCTGATTGAGAGGAGACACGGACACAATCATCTGATTGTGAGGAGACATGGACACAATCATCTGATTGTGAGGAGACATGGACACAATCATCTGATTGTGAGGAGATTTTTAAAAAAAAATTATTGGGTGTCATGTTATTACAACGATATTTTTACTTTTTAAATGTAGTAAATATGTTAATGCCTTTTTAAATCTCACTTTTATCATGAAAAAGGAATGTCGAAATGTATATCATTACTTCCCGAATAAGTCAATTTTAATATCAATACCAGGCAATATTTAAAAGTGGAGCCATGTGATTCCTATAAAGCATAACCCCCGTGCATCTAACAACTGTTAAACCTATTGATTATTTCTTTGCCCCGAGTTTGGAATAGCATTGTGTGTTGATTTGTTTCTATCTCCTGTATGATGACAAAACTAAAATCTCCGAAATGGTTTGGTTCGTGCTCGTCGACGTGCACCTGGCAAGCAGGTAGCTCGCCTGCCAGATTGGCCTCGGGTAAGATTCAATCATGTCAGAACGGTGTGCGCAAAGGACATCACCCAGTTTGTGGTAACTTGGATACAACGCCTGGCTGAGTCGGTCGTGTGGTGGCTGTGGGCCGGGGGGGGGGCGGGGAGATGTGGTGGTGCCGTGAGTCGATAATTACCTGCGTGCATTCATTGCGGCCCATCAAGGTAACCTTAAATGGAGGGCCAGTAGTACGGAGCTGAGGGGTTGGCATATGACATGGGATGTCAGAGGCGTAGCCACTAGGGGGTACATGTGTGACTTACAATGTTACATTATAATAAGTGAATAAGGATAATTAACGGGGGACGGGCGCACATTTTATAGTTTGAAACAGGACAAAAAATGCCCCAGCTACGCCCCTGTAGGCTATTCAATTGTTGCTCTCTAAAAAATAAAATATGACAGAGGAGGGAATACAACAACGATGTCAATAATTACGGCAGAGGAGGGTATACAACGAGAATATACATAGCAGAGGATAGATACAAGTAAGATTATAATAGAATATCAAATTTAAAAATAAATAGATAAAATAGTAATTATTAGACTTTATAACACACCAAGTCTACTATTTTTTTCAGACTGTTTAAATATCTTAATTGTAAAATATAACGAAAAATCATTAAATAATTTTAAATTCAAGTAGAATCTAGATATTTTTAAAATTGTAAAATTTCGAATTTAAAATAAAAAGGAAGTTATTATTAACTTTTCGGGACTTTGTCTAGGTACGATAATCAAATTAATATTTATTTTAAACATTAGATTCAATGTATTTGTTTTTAAAAATCGTTATTTTTACGTAAGTAAAAAAGAAAGGAATAAAACATTTTAAGATGTTAGAAATGCAGTTATTTATTTATTTGTTTCTTTATATATATATATATATATATATATTNTGGGGGGGGGGGGGCTGCACTTTGATAAACAGGTAAAAAAATGACAAGCTAAACTTAATTGCTGGATTTAGATAAGATGATGATATCCCGGGACCTACTAATATATTTTAAAACCATGGGTTTTAAATATCCTCATCGAAAATCTCATCAACCCAGCGAATGGCCTTTTCTACGGGAAAATCAATCAGGGTAGGTTCCCGTTTCATGTGGTGTTCAGGGGAGACAAATTAGGATCGATGGAACTAGCTCCCTTGGGTCGATGGGCTATTATGATTCTTTAGATTATTTGTTAATCTGGCTGAGAGAATTGATATAAGCCTGAGGTGGATGGTGTGAGGTGGATGGTGTGTGGTGGATGGTGTGTTGTGGATGGTGTGTGGTGGATGGTGTGTTGTGGATGGTATGTGGTGTTACAGATGGTGCGTGGTGGATAGTATGCGATGGGTGGTGGATGGTGTGGCGGACCTGTTGCTGCAGATGTTTCGTGGTGGATGGTGTGTGGTGGATGAGGTGTGGTGGATGATGTGTGGTGGATGATGTGTGGCGGATCTTGTGTTGCAGATGGTGCGTGGTGGATGGTGTAGTTAATGTCTTGTTGTGTAGAGGATTGTGTGTGGTGTTATACACGATGTGGCGAAGATAATGGGTTTTGATTGCGTTTGGGTCACGTGGCGTACATGTTGTAGAATTGTGAAGGTTGAGGAAAGAGTAAACTGGTTTTGATGGGGTGTGAACTTGTGGTGGTGGTGGTTTAGAGTCGTGGTAATTTGGGTTTAGAGTATTGGTAATTTGGGTTTTGAGCATTGGTAATTTGGGTTTAGAGTATTTGTAATTTGGGCTTAGAGTTGTGGTAATTTGGGTTTAGAGTATTGGTAATTTGGGCTTAGAGTTGTGGTAATTTGGGTTTAGAGTATTGGTAATTTGGGCTTAGAGTTGTGGTAATTTGGGTTTAGCGTATTGGTAATTTGGGCTTAAAGTTGATGTAATTTGGGCTTAGAGTTGTAATAATTTGGGTTTAGAGTATTGGTAATTTGGGCTTTGAGTTGTAGTAATTTGGGTTTAGCTTATTGGTAATTAGGGCTTAGAGTTGAGGTAATTTGGGCTTAGAGTTTAGGTAATTTGGGTTAAGAATTGTAGCGGTAGGGGTTAAAGGTTAGTGTTGTTGTTAGTCGGAAGTAACTCTATATTGGTTGGATTATTAGTTGTTTTTTTTTAAATAGTTTTTTTTAATAGTTTTTTTTTCTGGGTAAGTGAGTAATGCGACTGCTGAAAATTGCTTTTGTACGGAAGTTGAACTTCCTGAAATTACGAGTGCTGTAGAAAGCCGTTCAAGTTCAGTTCCATTCATTGATTGATACGGTTCTCAATTTATGATTTCCTAATGCCATACCCCCCCCCACAATATCCCTTTTTTCACTCCACGAATCAAGCTGAGAACAACTAAATTATTCACATCCGGTTTGTTATCGTAACCCGTGGGTACCATGTCTGCCCCTCCCACCCTTGTGTCCTCCTCACTTCTGCCCCAACCTCACCCCTCTCCCATCCCCGACCCAGCCGTCAAACATCGCCTACTGGTTACCTCATTCCAAAGTTTGCAGGTGAAAGAAAATCGATTGCTTGGAAGCTAGGAGCCAGGATTAGGCTTGTCAGACTCTCAAAGCCACGACTAATTGATCGATAGAGTGGTGCCTTGGGCTGGGGGTATTGATTGGCTTAGTGCAGGGGCGGGTTGATTAAAGAGGTGGGGGTGGTGGAAAAGGCTGGCTGACCGGGGGGGGAACTAGTGGGGAGAAAGGGGGGCATGGGAGAGGGTGGGGGTGAGAACAGCGGGGTGTCTGGTGAGGTGGGCGTATGTCGTGTCATTAATATTGACTGTGATATTTTTAGACCGATTGTTCTCTTGCAGCATGAATTGATTGCATGCATGTTATCTAAGGCCTCCTCAAATTGCCCTCAAAAGAAACGAAACAAACAAACTTCATCGAATTTGTTATTTCCGGACAAAATATGACGCCTTCATTTCCCAAAGTCAACAACAGACCTACATTTTGAATTCGTTCGCTTCTGCTAACGTCACTTGGAATCTTGAGGCTTACCCAGTCATGGGATACAAGGTTTGTGATGTCATGGATACCTCGGCTGTAATCTCGACACAAAAAGCGACTAGAGTTACATGGGGGAGATGGGTACAGGACTCTTGCGTTTAGCCAGTGGTTTATTGATATATTATAGAGATTGATAAATAATTTTTTTTTTTTTTTAAATCTGAAAAATAACACAGGCAATGCTCGTTTTGGTCTGTGTTTATACAAAGACAAGCAGGGGCCGTCCAAAAATGACGTCACGATCCTAAGGGAGGAGGGGGGGGGGTCACGCATTTGTGACGATGTGTGACGAGGGGAGGGGGTTGTTTAAAAAATGTGACGTCACATCAAAAAACGCGCAAATTTAAATAAAAAATTCCACTTAAATGTTTTGATTGCTTGCAATTTATTTAATGACGTTTTCCGTGGGCTTAACGCTCATTACGATATTAGAGTACAGATTTACAATAAATGCATATTTTAATGATAAAAAAGTAATTTTCAACATTAGAAAATAGGCTTGGGGTGGGTCAAGGCTTTCTGTGGTTATATTGGTGGGGGTCTAAGTTGTTGTGACGATGTGTGACGAGGGGGGAAGGGGGGATAAAAATCGCGTGATGACATTTATGGACGGCCCCACATTGCTATAAACAATGCTACAAACAGTGCTAGAAACAGTGCTACAAACATTGCTACAAACATTGCTACAAACAGTGCTACATTTATTTCTACAAACAGCCCTTTTAAAGAGTGCCGCAAAAATTCAATGAACTTAGAAATACAATTTTAATGTTAGTGTAATTTTTAGTTAAAACGATGTTTCCTTTTCAATGTTGCCAAAAATCATGTTGCCCCCCCCCTGACTGGAATGTATCAAAGTTGACTACATGATGGCTCTTTCGAACCAAGGATTCATTTATCAAAACCTTTACGTCAATTTTAAATGAACCTCAACCTTTTCCCCTACTGCTTGCAGGCTCTGAAAATGCCACGTTCACCGAACAAGGCAAGCTTGTAGCACTTTCTGAGACTAAATGTCTAAGGGGCCGTCCATAAAAAACGTCACTCTCCGGGGGTGGAGGGGAGGGGTGTCAGGAAGTGTGACAGTTTGTAACGGGGAGGGAGGTATGGAGGTAAAAATAGTCAAAAAATAGCGTGACGTACTTCATGGACGGCCCCTATACCACATCGTACACTAAAGAGAGCTACATTGAAGTACTCTCTGATACTATATGACTATACTACAACGTGCACTAAAGAGAGCTACATTGAAGTACTCTCTGATACTATATGACTATACTACAGCGTGCACTAAAGAGAGCTACATTGAAGTACTCTCTGATACTATATGACTATACCACAGCGTGCACTAAAGAGAGCTACATTGAAGTACTCTCTGATACTATATGACTATACCACAGCGTGCACTTAAGAGAGCTACATTGAAGTACTCTCTGATACTATATGACTATACTACAGCGTGCACTAAAGAGAGCTACATTGAAGTACTATCAGATACTATAGGACTATACCACAGCGTGCACTAAAGAGAGCTACATTGAAGTACTCTCAGATACCATATGACTCTACCATATCGTGCACTAAACATAGCTGCCTCTATGAGACTATTTGACGTCTTACCTTTAGTTGCACAGATCACGTGACCAGGATGATGTGTTGAAGATGTTCATCCAGCTACCATCTGAAATGGGGAAACGGTTTCTTTGTTAATTATTTAGAAAAGTCTTGCCATCAATAAGAAGGCATCCTTCCATTCTGCTTAAAACAATAGCACCATTTCTACATTCGTCTAAATAGTGCTAAAATTATTTGTTCTAATAATAAATTCCTTCAGCCATCAGGCCATTAAGACATCAAGCCACCAAGTCATTAATCCATCAAGTTTAAATCCCGTTATTTTAAAAACCTGTGATGTCAGAAAATATCACCAGATTTTTCGAGATCGCCGTTGGAAAATGTAAACATTAATACAATTTGTTTCGTTTAATCGAAATGGGTGTTTTGAAAAAAAAAAAAAAAAACTCATTACGTGTTGTTATAGGCTACTTTTACAAACGGGATTACTAGAAAAAAACATTTTCAACTTAAAATATCATCGGGTAGAAATAAACAAAAAACTTTCCTCTACTAAAACATTTTATTTACAACCCCCAAACGATTACAGCTGTACTTCCAGAAATACAAGCGAGTGTATCATTTATAATTGTACAAAACATGAACATTTTCCCTAACCACTGCTGCACAACGTTACGTTTTTATGAGGCCCTTGAGTTACTATATTTTAATGTCCAAGAAAAATGTACACAAATATTTAATAGAATATTTTTAAAATATTTAGAATTTAGAGAAAACATATCCTCCCCCCCACCCCAGATAGAGGGTCCATGTTGAAAAATGAAGCAAAGAATACTTTAAACGTTGAACAAATTTTTTTTTAATGAAGCAGCACTCAGAAGACAAACGGTTGGTTTCTGGGATTCGAACCATCTTCGATCAGTTCAGTAGATCTGTATCTAATGACGGGACAATTAAGGATGTGGATTTTCAAAGAATTTCAATATTGTTTTGTTGATTTTACCTTATGTTAAAGCAGCATTCTTTTTAATAAACGAAAATCACGTGACATTTACAGTTACTAAAGACTTTATCAAAATTATGATTCATTTGTAAGCTCAGTTTCAAGTTTCTACCATCAGGAGTTTTGAAGACGGGAAATAGAAGATCAAGGATTTACATAAAGAGCTTTTTTAAAAAAGTGTTGACATTAGGATTTCAATTAAATGTGTGTAGCATATGATCATGTTTCATTGCATTCTAGGCTAAAGGCTAGAAAATTTTAGTTTGTGATTATGTAAAATAAAAATAATAAACAATCTTTTATTCCCACCTTCATTTCCTCGAGAGTGTTCAGACAATGTATTTTACATTGAATTTCCACCACTAACATTTCAAGTTCACCAATGAAACAGGCAGCAATAAGTTGTGGTTTAGATGTTTAAACTACATCACCATTGGAATACGTATTACCGAGAGAGAAAAGATGTCACAAAGAGAATAGATTTTACCATGAGATAAGTATGAACGTGCGAATAGATATCACTGAGAGTAGATATTGCAATGAGAGTAAGTATCACTGTGAAAGTTGTTTTCAACATAGGAGAACATGTGGCCGTGAGAGTAGATATCACAATAAGAATAGATATAACTGTGAAAGTTGATTTCAACATAGGAGAACATGTGGCCGTTTTGGAAAGAGCTTTTTAAACAAATGATTTCAAAACTCTCCGCACCAAACATCACTGAACATTTCGTATTAATATTGTATTCAATTTTTGAAAAAAAAAGGAGAAAAAAAAAAAGAAACGAGCAAAATCTTTTGATTGAACAACAGCACGGCTGTTTCTGGCGTGATGGTAAATCGATGCTGAAACAATACCAATTCTAGCGATACTGTTGGGCGGTAAAAATTCTGGTCGCCATTAAATCATGGCCTGATCGTAACCAAATAATTGATATTGCACGAGGCCAACTGTAAAACAGCGATACTGCGTTGATAACGGTGCTCGGGCTGGTGGCGGGAACAGGATCAGTTAGAACCGGTCAGTTCACGGGGTTGCAGCGCAACCCATTCAACCCGGTCATCGGTCTACAACGGATCATTAACCAACCCACCAACTCGGATGAATGTCGCTCGTTTTCTTTGTTTTTAGTTAGAAAAGGTGCTTGATACCTGGGTGAAGTCATGGAGGGTACTCGATACTTTTCCTAGATATGAATCACACTCGATATCCTGGTATAATTATCGTTCTTACTAAATACCTCTCGTTGTTCTGAGAAGTACTCCATAATTTGTTTAGTTTAGACACCCAGAGGCGTCACCCAGAGGTGCCAAACGGGGCGGTAGCTCATTGTGTCACCCCCTAACGACTAACCCCATAGAACTCCTCCGAGTCTTCCGGTGCCAAATAACGGGAACATGTAGAATTTTATTTTTTCGTTTCATCCCTTGAAATGGTGTCATCCGGGGCGGCCCGCCCTTACCGCAGCCCCTAGCGACACCACTGTAGACACCTACATGTCCTCTAGTTTTGCCTGTAAATTATACGTCTTTGTACTTTGGCGAACCGATCTATTGCCACAGTAACATTCAGGAGGAATTACGATCTCGTCAAATGTTGAGCTGGAGGGTGTTTGTGTGGCCGTCACACAGTAACAGATCTGTCGACACGGCCTCTCAAATAGTAACAGATCTATCGACACGGCCTCTCAAATAGTAACACATCTACCGACACGGCCTCTCACACAGTATCAGATCTACTGACACGGCCCCTCTAACAAAATCAGATATACCGACACGGCCTCTCAAATAGTAACAGATCTGACACGGCCTCTCACATAGTATCACATCTACCGACACGGCCCCTCACACAGTATCAGATCTACTGACACGGCCTCTCAAATAGTAACAGATCTACCGACACGGCCTCTCAAATAGTAACAGATCTACCGACACGGCCTCTCACACAGTATCACATCTACCGACACGGCCTCTCACACAGTATCACATCTACCGACACGGCCTCTCACACAGTATCACATCTACTGACACAGCCTCTCACACAGTATCAGATCTACTGACACGGCCTCTCACACAGTATCACATCTACCGACACGGCCTCTCACACAGTATCACATCTACCGACACGGCCTCTCACACAGTATCACATCTACTGACACGGACTCTCAAATAGTAACAGATCTACTGACACGGCCTCTCAAATAGTAACAGATCTACCGACACGGCCTCTCACACAGTATCACATCTACCGACACGGCCTCTCACACAGTATCACATCTACCGACACGGCCTCTCAAATAGTAACAGATCTACTGACACGGCCTCTCACACAATTATCAGATCTACCGACACGGCCTCTCAAATAGTATCAGATCTACCGACACGGCCTCTCACACAGTATCACATCTACCGACACGGCCTCTCAAATAGTAACTGATCTACTGACACGGCCTCTCACACAGTATCACATCTACCGACACGGCCTCACACACAGTATCAGATCTACCGACACGGCCTCTCACATAGTATCACATCTACCGACACGGCCTCTCACACAGTATCACATCTACCGACACGGCCTCTCACACAGTATCACATCTACCGACACGGCCTCTCACATAGTATCAGATCTATCGACACGGCCTCTCACACAGTATCACATCTACCGACAAGGCCTCTCAAATACTAACTGATCTACTGACACGGCCTCTCACACAGTATCACATCTACCGACACGGCCTCACACACAGTATCAGATCTACCGACACGGCCTCTCAAATAGTAACAGATCTACCGACACGGCCTCTCACACAATTATCACATCTACCGACACGGCCTCTCAAATAGTAACAGATCTACTGACACGGCCTCTCACATAGTATCAGATCTATCGACACGGCCTCTCACACAATTATCACATCTACCGACACGGCCTCTCAAATAGTATCACATCTACTGACACGGCCTCTCACACAGTATCACATCTACCGACACGGCCTCTCAAATAGTAACAGATCTACGGACACGGCCTCTCACACAATTATCAGATCTACCGACACGGCCTCTCACACAGTATCACATCTACTGACACGGCCTCTCACACAGTATCACATCTACCGACACGGCCTCTCAAATAGTAACAGATCTACCGACACGGCCTCTGGGCCTCTCACACAGTATCACATCTACCGACACGGCCTCTGGGCCTCTCACACAGTATCGATCCAAACGTTTCTTAAATAACCAGACGAGGAAGTCGTTCAATAGAAGCCTCCAGTGACGTCAGGACTGAATGACGTCAATAAACAAAGTTAAAAAAAACAACAAAAAAACAATTAAATTAATAAGAACTCGATTCCACGTTTAACAAAAGACTCTGTGGCCTGGTGTGAGAACGAATATTGATCTCGTCCGAGTGCCATGGCAAGTTTCAGCTAAAGAGAAATCGATTATAAAAGATGTCAAATCGAACACTCATAATTGTATCGATTCCAGCTTGTTTTATGTCATCATATTAATACAGCAGTGACGCCAAAAGAACGTTTTTTTTTTATAATAGTACCAATTCAGGGGGTGGGTGAGAAAGAACAACCAAATCTTGATGTACTTCAACCAACCCAACCCACTTTTTCAAAGTACACCTCTTCTTGGAAGGCAATAACAACATTAAATATTTTCCTTTAGTATAGTCCTGTGTTTTAAGTTCTTAGAACGATTTGAATAAATAAAATCAAGTACTCGACATAGTATTTATTGTGACGTAAACTAGACCAGCAAGTTTCCTAACCTATTAAGTATTATGGCAATCCAGTATCCTAGACAATCAAGTATTATGACCATCAAGTATCCTAGACCATCAAGTATTATGGCCATCAAGTATCCTAGACCATCAAGTATTATGACCATCAAGTATCCTAGACCATCAAGTATTATGGCCATCAAGTATCCTAGACCATCAAGTATCCTAGACCATCAAGTATTATGGCCATCAAGTATCCTAGACCATCAAGTATTATGGCCATCAAGTATCCTAGACCATCAAGTATTATGGCCATCAAATATCTTACACCATCAAGTATTATGGCCATCAAGTATCCTAGACCATCAAGTATCTTAGACCATCAAGTATTATGGCCATCAAGTATCCTAGCCATCAAGTATTATGGCCATCAAGTATCCTAGACCACCAAGTATTATGGCCATCAAGTATCCTAGACCATCAAGTATCTTAGACCATCAAGTATTTTGGCCATCAAGTATCCTAGACCATTAGTTATATAGACCATGAAATTACCTATCTCAAAATTATCCTTGGCAATCAAGTCTCTTAACAAAATCTAGTGTCCCGGAACAGTAGTTTTTTAGCCCATAAGTTTCATTAAATTCAACACATTTTTTTAAAACTCGGTATCCCATGAGAAAAATTGCGTTTAATATATTTGAAATTTCTGTCCTGTCTGTTCGAGCGTGATCATGCAACTCCTCCTTGACCATGCCAGATAAAGGATTTGGGTCTTCTGCAAAAATTTAAGGATGTCACTAGGATGTGCACAGGCCGAAAAAATACCGAAAAGATTTACTGGATTTCCAGTTTTAAAAATTAAATAAATAAAAAATTGTGACTTTAAAAAAAAATTCAAACGTGAGTGATTTTGATACTTAAATAATATTTAAAAGAGAGAAGGGAAAAAAATAAGAAATTTACTGAATATTCGTTAAATTATTTTTCAATTATAAATGTTCATTTTTTATTACAACTTATAATATTTAAAAGCATTAAATTTTCATTTGAGAATATTCTTGTTCATTTAAAAAAGAGAGTGTCATATGCATATGATTATAAAGAAATGTATCATATTATTAGGTTTAATTGCAACTGATTTGCACACGCCCAGAGCTGACATACATAAAAAAAAAACATCTTTACCTTTGCTAATTTTATTCCGTAAAAATCTGTCTTATTAGGGGAGACTACTTGTCACAGTTTTTTAAAAAAACTTTTCTTATTAAAACATTGACTCAGTTGTCTCTCATTTATATATTCTTACATCTTTTGACCAACCCTTCCCTTTCCCCCCCGGCTCCCCCTTCTTTTCCTCCTCCTCCTCCCCCC
>MUZC01004624.1:152931-165893 GCA_002072015.1 Radix auricularia | reverse complement strand
CTTATTGATATCCGAGACAGAATTCGGGGGCGGGGGGTGTTCATTCTCTTCTAGGTCGAGCCGTTAGGCTCTTAGGACCCTGTTCAATTTATCGCAGACGAGCCTGATCAAAGCGGGCTCGCCATAGAGGTAGTCCTCAGCAGGTATCGCAACTTCTCCCTGCAAGACCCCGCACAGCTCGGGGCACTATTCTAGTACGTGGAGGAATTAACTGGCCGACCTTAAAGATGTTTATGTTGGAATGACGTGGATTGAAATATAAGTCTAACCGTCGTAACCAGACGCCACCCTAGGTGGCCAGAAGTTTTTCTAACGTTCATAGACAAGAAATATCTGAACCAAAGAGACGGCTGTTTATAGTAAAGGTTTTTTTTAGCAATTGTCGTCATCCGCTCTGACTGCAATCATAGGAATCAAAACCAGAACTTGTCACCTTAGTTGGCTTCGTCGACGTATATTTTTTATTAGCTTTGATTCCTCAACATGTCAACTCAATTTCAAATGTTAATTTAATAGCAAATATCAGTTAGAGGGATACGTAATTTAACATCGTATGTCAATTTAACTGCACACGTACAAGGTGCCTAAATGGTAGACTCTGTAGACTCACAGCGTGTAGCTCAATTAAGCCTCATCATGTCAGAAGAACTCGGGTTCAGTTCTATACAACTAAGAAGCCGTGTCTGGATTTGCGGGCAACACAAGGCATCGGTGACAGTGCACATCCACTGTTTTAGGGCATAAACTACATGAGTATTCGGTCGGGGCCATAACATTTTATGGCAACTTAGTGAACATTCTGTCGGGGTCCTAATATCTTAAGGCAACTTCATGAACAGTCTGAGGGGGCCCTAACATCATAAGGCAACTTTATGAACATTCTGCCGGGGCCCTAACATTTTATGGCAACCTAGTGAACATTCTGTCGGGGTCCTAACATCTTAAGGCAACTTCATGAACATTCTGCTGGGGCCCTGATATCTTAAGGCAACTTAATGAACATTCTGCCGAGGCCCTGACATCATAAGGCAACTTAATGAACATTCTGCCGGGGCCCTGCCATCTTAAGGCAACTTCACCTGCCCGCGACGACCCCCCCCCCACACAAACCACCTATCCCCGACTCCAACCATTACGGTTACTAGCAGACGTAAAGGCTTTAAGACGCAAGGACTCAGAGACTTCAATGTATTCAGTGTCAAACAATGAACAGACTTTCGTGATCACAACGAGACACAATAACGGCCGAATGGTCTAGACATGAGCGGAGCTGGTTATATCGGTTAGTGATATCTTCAAAGAGATGGTTTCGTTGCCAGGCGGGGTTGGTTGGCAGACAACAACCTCCCTCCTCCCCACCCACTCGGCTGTGTTGGCATAAGGCCACGTGTCATGTTTTAGTACCGGTCTGAGGTGTCATATGACAAAGGTGGATACGTCATTCGCTGACGTCATTGAGCCGGCTCGCTGGCGGCACACTCTCGGGAGTCTGTGTATAGGTGTGTCTCAATGATAGGTGTGTCTTAATGATATAGGTGTGTCTCAATGATAGGTGTGTCTCAAATGAAAGGTGTGTCTGAATCATAGATGTGTCTCAATGATAGGTGTGTCTCAAATGATAGGTGTGTCTCAAATGAAAGGTGTGTCTGAATGCTAGGTGTCTCTCAATGATTGTTGTGTCTCAATGATAGGTGTGTCTCAAATGATAGGTGCATCAATACTAGGGGGGGGGGGTTAGGATTCACTGAAAGGGTTCCCATTTACATTCTTTTTAGCAGTTTTTTTTAGAGTCATAAATAGATCATTGGATTATGAGATTATCGGGAGAGTATAAGATAAGTTGTCAGTTAAAATTTCAGTTGATTAAAACTGTTCATCGCTTACTATAGTACATACAGAGAAGTTCGCTTTGGCTTAAGAGTTCGTTTTTCGTTTTTCATGACCTTTTTTTTTAAAAATTCCTTCCCATCATGCGTTTGACTCTATTAAGCTAGGGGGTAATGTCTCGATTTTATCACCTTAACCACATTTAAGGGACTCCTTCATTTTAAATTACTCAAAGTCTAAGTTTCTCTGTAACAACACAAAACACTCAAAGTCTAAGTTTCTCTGTAGCAAGACAAAACACAGAAAGTCTAAGTTTCTCTGTAACAACACAAAACACAGAAAGTCTAAGTTTCTCTGTAACAAGACAAAACGCAGAAAGTCTAAGTTTCTCTGTAACAAGACAAAACACTGAACTGAAGGACATCATCTAAGAGACAACTCACCAGTCAGCTCGACGCCGAGGTTAACGAGTTCATGCGGCAAATTTCTTTGTCCTGGCTTCTTTCGTCTCACTTTCCTTTCTTCTTTTCTTTCTTTCTTTCTTTCCTCCATCCCCTTAGCCGACCGTTGTTTCTTTTGTCCCCAGCATGTTTGTAACATTGTCGTTGTAGATTCGTGTCATGCGGCTCTCTTGAACCAGTGAACGGAGTGAAAAAAAATTCTTTGTTACGCCTCAACATCCTCTGTATGATTTGTTTGCGATGTACCGACCGGACTTTAGTTAGAGAGGGAGAGTGAAGGACCGGCGGCGTGAATATGTAACAGACGTACTTCAGTAGTCTCGGCCTGGTTCTTGGTGTATTTCTGTCCCATGGCACTGACAAGCCAAAACGAAATAAAATAACATGTTTTTTTTTCATAGTCTGGCACGTCATATCAATGGCGATTTGTGTCACAGAGCATCGATGGCGCTACACGCGACGAAGAGTCATCGGATCCACACTACTCGGGCCTCTCAAAGTGAGGGGGAAGGGTGAATCGCGGGGGAGCTCGCTGCCTGCTCGATCGATCTTCACCGGCTTCCGGTCCACGGATCTCTAGATTCCGGTTAAATTAATGAGTTTCTGATTTTTTTTCCTCTCTCCGTTGAGAGTCTCGGTGTGTCCACAGTTTGTGTGCGTGTCTGGCACCGTTCACCGGACAACTCGGCTGCCGGGGCTCCAGATAGAGGCCGATTGCCATCACGGGTCGAACAACTCTAAACGTCAGTGAGTCACCGATTCTCGGTTGTCGACCTTGCCTGTTGATATCGTGTGTTGAAAAGCTTGAAAGCAGAAGCCGTATGATGAGCCCCTATTAACATTCAGGTCTCCATTTCTGGGTGACGGACGTAGTCTGAAGACAAGAGGTACCAAGTTATATTAATCCGCGCATTGAAGCTGTCTTAAGTTAACGATTTGCCATGTGGACCTAACATCTAGCCTCTAATTTTTTTTCCTCCCAAACAATCGACTCTACACACTAAGATGTGAAACAATATCCTAGTTGCGAGAAAAAAATATCTATTAAGGGAATCTTCTATAATATAAATCAGTTTGATTCCTAATTTAGCTCAATTTTTTCAAATTTTTAGGCACATTAAAAACAAAAGAAGTAAATTTAATCCTTGCCTACTCGACTGAAAGTTCCAGATGCAATGTCTTTTCTCCTCCGCTCCAAAATGATCTTCCTTCGTCTCGCTGCTCTCCTTATCGCCGGCGCCCAATGAAGAAATGACCGGCGTCTGCAGCAGGTGCGGCCAGGGAAGGCCGTTGCAGACACGTCCTCACCAGGATGGTGCTTCCCTCGATCTGCGGCCGTCCCAAGCAGGTCTTACTCTTCGGGCTTCGATCTCTTCCACCCGAGCGCGATGTAAGCGCCGCGCCGATTGGTGCCTTCGCCTCATGAATTATAGATCGGAGCCCGGTATTGGATGGCCCGTCTCAGAGCCCCACTCCCCCACCCACCCCCGATTCCAGAGAGGGGACGTCACGTGACCAGAATCTATTGCAGTACCAGGAGTGAAAAAAGATGCCGCAGAGCTTTGGGACCTTATGAGGGGCCCGCTTGGGGTCGATGACGTCATTGTGACGTTGGAAATTAACATAGAGGTGTCTGTGCAGACAACCGTCCGTTTAATGATTAAAGCCGGTCGCCTCTCTTTCTCTGCCTTCTCTCACGCTCTGTAGTTCTTTGCCAGGTCTGTCTTGTCTTTTCTTTCACTCACAAGACCTTTTCACCCTGAGTCTTAACCAAATTTTTTTATAGCTCTCCTTGTATTTATTTCTTTTTCTTTTTTTTCCAAATATTTTTAGTGTAATGAGTTTAATCTCGCCTACTCTTTCCTATTTGCTCTTAATCCGGAAACATACTCAGACCTAAGACATGTGTTCAACACACATATACCTAAGACCTGTGTTCAACACACATATACCTAAGACCTGTGTTCAACACACATATACCTAAGACATGTGTTCAACACACATATACCTAAGACCTGTGTTCAACACACATATACCTAAGACCTGTGTTCAACACACAACATATACCTAAGACCTGTGTTCAACACACATATACCTAAGACCTGTGTTCAACACACATATACCTAAGACCTGTGTTCAACACACAAATACCTAAGACCTGTGTTCAACACACATATACCTAAGACCTGTGTTCAACACATTCAGAAATAAGACCTGTGTTCAACACACTCAGGCCTAAGACCTGTGTTCAACACACTCAGACCTAATACCTGTGTTCAACACACTCAGATAAAGACCTGTGTTCAACACATTCAGACCTAAAACCTGTGTTCAACACACTCAGAAAAAGACATGTGTTCAACACACTCAGATAAAGACCTGTGTTCAACACACTCAGATAAAGACCTGTGTTCAACACACTCAGACCTAAGACCTGTGTTCAACCCACTCAGACCTATGACCTGTGTTCAACACACTCAGATAAAGACCTGTGTTCAACACACTCAGACCTAATACCTGTGTTCAACACACTCAGATAAAGACCTGTGTTCAACACATTCAGACCTAAGACCTGTGTTCAACACACTCAGAAAAAGACATGTGTTCAACACACTCAGATAAAGACCTGTGTTCAACACACTCAGATAAAGACCTGTGTTCAACACACTCAGATAAAGACCTGTGTTCAACCCACTCAGACCTAAGACCTGTGTTCAACACACTCAGATAAAGACCTGTTTTTAACACACTCAGACCTAAGACCTGTGTTTAACATACTCAGATAAAGACATGTGTTCAACACACTCAGACCTAAGACCTGTGTTCAACCCACTCAGACCTATGACCTGTGTTCAACACACTCAGATAAAGACCTGTGTTTAACACACTCAGACCTAAGACCTGTGTTCAACACACTCAGATAAAGACCTGTTTTCAACACAATCAGACCTAAGACCTGTGTTCAACCCACTCAGACCTAAGACCTGTGTTCAACACACTCAGATAAAGACCTGTGTTCAACACACTCAGATAAAGACCTGTGTTCAACCCACTCAGACCTATGACCTGTGTTAATGATACTCAGACATAAAACATGTATTCAACCGATCCAAAACTTATGTTTAATCCACATTTTATTGATGTTTCAGATATCGGATATAAATTAAGTGTCTTCTGTGTCATTTCCATGGCAATATGTCTGGGAGGAGCGTTTTTTAAGGTTAAGGATCTTCAAACAATTTGTGTTTCAGATGAATAGTGATCTGAGCACGGGCTTCGAATAGTAATACTTTTTTTTCGGCATAAACACTTGGATAGTTCCTTGTTTTATTTTTATATGCGAAATTATACAACCATTCATAGTGGCCTTCCTCTTAATTGTTTGAGATATCCAGACTATATTTAGTATGAGTGATATCAGAGATAAGAGTTGTAACATATCTGAGATAAGACTTGTAACATATCTGAGATAAGACTTGTAACCTATATGAGATGAGTTGTAACATATCTGAGATAAGAGTTGTAACATATCTGAGATAAGACTTGTAACATATCTGAGATAAGAGTTGTAACATATATGAGATAAGACTTGTAACATATCTGAGATAAGACTTGTAACATATCTGAGATAAGACTTGTAACATATCTGAGATAAGAGTTGTAACATATCTGACATAAGACTTGTAACACATCTGAGATAAGAGTTGTAACATATCTGATATAAGAGTTGTAACATATATGAGATAAGAGTTGTAACATATCTGAGATAAGACTTGTAACATATATGAGATGAGTTGTAACATATCTGAGATAAGAGTTGTAACATATATGAGTTGAGTTGTAACATATCTGAGATAAGACTTGTAACATATATGAGATAAGACTTGTAGCATATATGAGATGAGTTGTAACATATCTGAGATAAGAGTTGTAACAAATCTGAGATAAGACTTGTAACATATATGAGATAAGATTTGTAATATAGATGAGATGAGTTGTAACATATCTGAGATAAGAGTTGTAACATATCTGAGATAAGAGTTGTAATATATCTGAGATAAGACTTGTAACATATCTGAGATAATACTTGTAACATATATGAGATGAGTTGTAACATATCTGAGATAAGACTTGTAACATATATGAGATAAGTTGTAACATATCTGAGATAAGACTTGTAACATATCTGAGATAAGAGTTGTAACATATCTGACATAAGACTTGTAAAATATCTGAGATAAGACTTGTAACATATCTGAGATAAGAGTTGTAACATATCTGAGATAAGACTTGTAACATATATGAAATAAGACTTGTAACATATATGAGATGAGTTGTAACATATCTGAGATAAGACTTGTAACATATCTGAGATAAGAGTTGTAACATATCTGAGATAAGACTTGTAACATATCTGAGATAAGAGTTGTAACATATCTGACATAAGACTTGTAACATATCTGAGATAAGACTTTTAACATATCTGAGATAAGACTTGTAACATATGTGAGATGAGTTATAACATATCTGAGATAAGAGTTGTAACATATCTGAGATAAGACTTGTAACATATCTGAGATAATAGTTGTAACATATCTGAGAAATAGTTGTAACATATCTGAGATAAGAGTTGTAACATATCTGAGATAAGAGTTGTAACATATCTGAGATAACAGTTGTAACAGATCTGAGATTAGAGTTGTAGCATATCTGAGATATGAGTTGTAACATATCTGAGATAAGACTTGTAACATATCTGAGATAAGAGTTGTAACATATCTGAGATAAGACTTGTAACATATCTGAGATAAGACTTGTAACATATCTGAGATAAGACTTGTAACATATATGAAATACGAGTTGTAACAAATATGAGATGAGTTGAAACATATCTGAGATAAAAGACTTGTAACATATATGAGATAAGACTTGTAACATATCTGAGATAAGACTTGTAACATATATGAGATGAGTTGTAACATATCTGTGATAAGAGTTGTAACATATCTGAGATAAAAGACTTGTAACATATCTCAGATAAGACTTGTAACATATCTGAGATAATAGTTGTAACATATCTGAGATAAGAGTTGTAACATATCTGAGATAAGACTTGTAACATATCTGAGATAAGAGTTGTAACATATCTGAGATTAGACTTGTAACATATCTGAGATAAGAGTTGTAACATATATGAGATAAGAGTTGTAACATATATGAGATAAGACTTGTAACATATATGAGATGAGTTGAAACATATCTGAGATAAGACTTGTAACATATCTGAGATAAGAGTTATAACATATCTGAGATAAGACTTGTAACATATCTGAGATAAGAGTTGTAACATATCTGAGATAAGACTTGTAACAAATATGAGATGAGTTGTAATATATCTGAGATAAAAGACTTGTAACATATATGAGATAAGACTTGTAACATATCTGAGATAAGACTTGTAACATACATGAGATGAGTTGTAACATATCTCAGATAAGACTTGTAACATATCTGAGATAAGACTTGTAACATATGTGAGATGAGTTGAACGTGGGATGTGGTGGTCGAGTGGTAGCGCACTCGACTGTCGTACCGATGGTCACGAGTTCGAATCCACGCGAAGGCGAGGATTTGTTCCCGGGGCCTGAGGAGTACCCGAGTCACCCAGCTCTGAATGGGGACGTAACTAGACAATAGTTAGGCGGCTGGAGTAATGCGTGGAACCCCTATAGCCGTGGCCTGTGACCGCTGCATCACTTGCCAACAGATCATCTCTCATGGTCTGTGGACGCAATTATCTTCTGCATAGAAGGAGCGTCTGTATATCTAAGATAACATATCTGAGATAAGACTTGTAACATATGTGAGATGAGTTGAACGTTGGACGTGGTGGTCGAGTGGTAGCGCACTCGACTGTCGTACCGATGGTCACGAGTTCGAATTCACGCGAAGGCGAGGATTTGTTCCCGGGGCCTGAGGAGTACCCGAGTCACCCAGCTCTGAATGGGTACGTAACTAGACAATAGTTAGGCGGCTGGAGTAATGCGTGGAACCCCTATAGCCGTGGCCTGTGACCGCTGCATCACTTGCCAACAGATCATCTCTCATGGTCTGTGGACGCAATTATCTTCTGCATAGAAGGAGCGTCTGTGTATCTAAGATAACATATCTGAGATAAAATTGTAACATATATGAGATAAGACTTGTAACATATATGAGATGATTTGTAACATATATGAGATAAGACTTGTAACATATATGAGATAAGAGTTGTAACAGATCTGAGATAAGTTTTGTAACATATCTGAGATAAGAGTTGTAACATATATGAGTAAGAGTTGTAACATATCTGAGATAAGAGTTGTAACATATCTGAGATAAGACTTTTAACATATCTGAGATAAGAGTTGTAACATATCTGAGATAAGAGTTGTAACATATATGAGATAAGAGTTGTAACATATCTGAGATAAGAGTTGTAAAATATCTGAGATAAGACTTTTAACATATATGAGATAAGAGTTGTAACAGATCTGAGATAAGAGTTGTAACATATCTGAGATAAGAGTTGTAACATATCTGAGATAAGACTTTTAACATATCTGAGATAAGACTTGTAACATATCTGAGATAAGACTTGTAACATATCTTAGATAAGACTTGTAACATATCTGAGATAAGACTTGTAACATATTTGAGATAAGACTTGTAACATATCTGAGATAAGAGTTGTAACAGATCTGAGATAAGAGTTGTAACAGATCTGGGATAAGACTTGTAACATATCTGAGATAAGAGTAGCTGAGTATATGAGTCACAACTCACAGCTTCAGGGATATAAAAACATCGTTGAAGCACTGATCTCTAAGATCTCTGAGCCAAGAACTATTTGGAAACTAGGAAATAACATTTACAACCAGGTACGTTGGGCATTGTTGATAAATAAAATTACCATGTTGTTACTGCGATGCCGTGATTGCCCCTAGAAGGTTGTTCTAATGAAAGTTTATAACATGTACCCCAACAGAGGTCTCCACCAAACACATTCATTTCAACCACCCACATCCCATTTACCTGTCATCTCTCTATACTAACCATATACTGACCACCCACATCCCATTCACCTGTCTTCTCTCTATACTAACCACCCACATCCCATTCACCTGTCATCTCTCTATACTAACCACCCACATCCCATTCACCTACCACCTGTCTATACTAACCACCCACATCCCATTCACCTACCACCTGTCTATACTAACCACCCACATCCCATTCACCTACCACATGTCTATACTAACCACCCACACCCCATTCACCTACCACCTGTCTATACTAACCACCCACATCCCATTCACCTACCACCTGTCTATACTAACCACCACAAGCTAATCGTACCTAATAATCAAAGGAAATAATCTCCTTGAAATATTCTAAGAAGATTGTCTGACAAGACTTCCTGGAATAGATATTTATAGTCAGTCTGTCTTAGGTATTATTTTACGGAAGCTTTCAGACTTCATCAGCCATATGGCTTGGCCGATTGATTGACCACCTTTTTGTCTGTGTGTAATACCAAAGTTTACCAAATGTTATCAATTTTTTTATTTTCTTGTAAAAGATTCCTATCTGGGTCGAGTATTAAACAGTTTTTTTTTTATTTTTGCAGTTGAATATTTTTTTAAAACGCAATTTCCCTTTGGAATTGCTTTTAAACGTTTGAAATGTCTGTGCACATGTGAGCTCCTTAACCATACGAGATAAAGGGTTCGGATGTTTTGCAAACATGCTACATAGATTCAAAGGATGTTCAACAGAAAAAAATACCGAAAAGTTTTACTGGATTTCCTAGAAAATCCTAAAGCATTTTGTCAATTTCTCGCCAACCATAACAAACTTCTAAAAATGTCATAAGTTTATGGGTAATGAACTGGTCAAAGTTGTTCGTTTACGGCAACATCAATCTTATGTTATTTTTATTATGACTCCAGCTCATTCCTACGTAACATTGTGATTTAAGCACAAGTGGATGACGTCACGAAAGTTATGAATGTCTTAGAAGGCGCCCGTTCAATTATGAAGAATTTTAGAAGTACTCATTACAAACACTACAAAGTAATACCAGCAAGGGAGTTTTCCCTAAAAGCATCCGCAAAAGAAGTTTTCAGGCAATTATTAACTGTGGCCCCCTGTCCCTTTTGAGGTTATTTGACAATTTAAAAGCTTTTCACAATGACGGCACAAGTTTTTTTTAGATGATTTTATTCAAGTCTTACATTTCTATAAAATTGACAGTAAGAAAACAAGAAATAGTATGCTATCTATTACATATGTTCCTTTTTTTTCTTTTCTTTTTTTTTTTTTTAACAAAATATCATTACGTTATTCATGAAATGATATTATAATATGGCCAACAGAACGCCGAGGAATGAAATATTGGCCAACAAAAGCTCAAGAAATCATATCTTGGCCAACAAAAGGTCAAGAAATGATATCTTGGCCAACAAAAGGTCAAGAAATGATATCTTGGCCAACAAAAGGTCAAGAAATGATATATATGCCAACAAAACATCAAGAAATTATATATCGGCCAACAAAACATCAAGAAATTATATCTTGTCCAACATAACATCAAGAAGTGAAATCTTGGCCAACAAAAGGTAAAAAAATGATATCTTGGCCAACAAAACGCCGAGAGATGATATCATGACCAGCATAATGTACAGAAATAATGTCATGGCCACCAAAAAACAAAAAGGTTTCTCCAATTTAACTGTCTGCCACCAATTTTTTAAGTTGCTCAGAGTTACATTGAAAATGTCATCTATTTTAAGGGTTAGGTCCCTTTACTACACGATCCGACTCTGAAAACCAGACACTGTCCGTCGCAGTCTTCAGGCATTTAGCCACCACAATGCAATTACACCTCACAGTCTGTGTACACTTTAATCGGCACATAACAATAACACAAAAATGTACACATGAATTGTTCAGGTGTAGACCACTACTGATCATCAATCTAGCACAGGGGTGTCCAAAGTCCGGTCATCGGGCCGAAATCGTCCCACGATGCAATTTTAACTGGCCCGCAGACTCATCTTAATTGAATGACGTAGTATTTATGTAACGAAATTATTTTGATAAGATCATTCGAAATTGTTTACTGTTTTGAGTACGTCTAATGATGACGAAAATCAATGATGTTTTATTTTTTCACAACATGGAAAATGATTTTTTAAAACCCGCTGTTAAGTGATGAAAATTGTTGAAAATATTTGTCCCAAGAATAATCAGGATTTTGCCAATGTTTGACTGTCAAGCTCACTGTGGCTAGTAGAACTAGAACAATCTCATCAGACATTAAGAGACCAATGGAGTCAAAAGCAGAAGAAAAAAAATTTCTTCTATACCCTTTGATGAAAGCGCTGATGCATCTGACACAATCCAAATTATTTTTCTAGGGGATTTAACGATGACATGTCTGAGAGTGAAGAACTACTTGGCCTTCAGAGTCACAATTTAATCAACAAACAAAGGGGGAAAATATTTTTTTGCTTCCGTTTGAAAAAAATACATGTAACTATTACTGATGGTGCTCCTGCCATGATAGTTGAACATAGTGGACTAACAACACTTGTCTGTAACAAAGTCAGCGAGGAGGCTGGCAATGCTTTTAAATTCACTGTATCATTTACCAACAAGTTCTTTGCGTCGAACATCTTAAATGTGATAATTTCATTAAGACAGGGATAGAAAAGGCTATATCAAGGCCTTTGGGAACAAGCTGCAACTTTTTCAAAGGCAATTGTCTCAAATGCAGTCAAATTTCCCCTTTTCAGGAAAGAAGCTTCAATGAGCAAATGCAGAGGTATGTTGCAGATATCACATCTCATGCCTGATGATTTTCAAAGACGCTTTCAGGACTTTGCAACTTTTGAAAATGAAATTGTTTTTTTTTTCTACACTTTTCTTTGTTGACCCCTATACTGCTCCAAGCTATCTGCAGCTGGAACTCATTTAGTTGCAAAGTGATGCTGAATGTCGCACCATACAAGAACATCATTCTCTCACTGTCTTTTACCATCAGCTGGATAAAGAGATTTTCAAAGAGGTTCGAACATTTACTAAGAAAATGCTCAACATACTTGTGTGAGCAGATATTTCCAGTAATAAATTTTAACAAGAACCGTGTGAGGACGAGAATAACTGACTCCTGCGTGATATCATACGTTTCAAAACCAGGGGCATTAAAAACTGATCTCACCAATTTACTGCATTCAAGATCTCAGTTTCATCTCTTCGCATTAAATTTTTGTAATAAAATCGTCTTAACCTATGCCATTTTGTGTTTATTATTTTAATCCAGCCCCCAAATATCTTTACTTCCACGCATAAGGCCGTGTAAAACGTTCGTACGCCCCTGGTCTAGCTGTTTAAAAGAAGTAAGGTAACATTAATTATCTACGTACACATTGAAATTTGCTATCAACTCATTTGCGTCTGGATTACAAGACTTTGAAGTTTTTGTTTAAATATTCTAGGATTACATGGCAATAACAGAAATATTCGGTAGATGTGAGTCTTGAACATTCGGTAGATATGAGTCTTGAACATTCGGTAGATGTGAGTCTTGAACATTCGGTAGATATGAGTCTTGAACATTCGGTAGATATG
>MUZC01004624.1:117365-133016 GCA_002072015.1 Radix auricularia | reverse complement strand
CTGATGATGTAACAACATAGTGAGACGATCTGATGATGTAACAACATAGTGAGACGAGCTGATGATGTAACAACATAGACGATCTGATGATGTAACAACATAGTGAGACGAGCTGATGATGTAACAACATAGTGAGACGAGCTGATGATGTAACAACATAGACGATCTGATGATGTAACAACATAGTGAGACGACCTGATGATGTAACCACATAGTGAGACGAGCTGATGATGTAACAACATAAACGATCTGATGATGTAACAACATAGTGAGACGATCTGATGATGTAACAACATAGTGAGACGAGCTGATGATGTAACAACATAGACGATCTGATTATGTAACAACATAGTGAGACGATC
Organism: Radix auricularia; assembly: GCA_002072015.1. Taxonomy (NCBI): domain Eukaryota; kingdom Metazoa; phylum Mollusca; class Gastropoda; family Lymnaeidae; genus Radix; species Radix auricularia. Next base: position 132,654 of record MUZC01004624.1, on the reverse strand, counting down.
TGATGATGTAACAACATAGTGAGACGATCTGATGATGTAACAACATAGTGAGACGATCTGATGATGTAACAACATAGACGATCTGATGATGTAACAACATAGTGAGACGATCTGATGATGTAACCACATAGTGAGACGAGCTGATGATGTAACAACATAAACGATCTGATGATGTAACAACATAGTGAGATGATCTGATGATGTAACAACATAGTTAGACGACCTGATGATGTTTTAACATAGTGAGACGAGATGATGATGTAGCAACATAGTGAGAGGAGCTGATGATGTAACAACATAGTGAGATGATATGATGATGTAACAACATAGACGATCTGATGGTGTAACAACATAGACGATCTGATGATGTAGCAACATAGTGAGACGATCTGATGATGTAACAACATAGTGAGACGATCTGATGATGTAACAACATAGTGAGACGAGCTGATGATGTAACAACATAGTGAGATGATCTGATGATGTAACAACATAGTGAGACGAGCTGATGATGTAACAACATAGTGAGACGAGCTGATGATGTAACAACATAGACGATATGAGGGTGTAACAACATAGTGAGACGATCTGATGATGTAACAACATAGACGATATGATGATGTAACAACATAGTGAGACGATCTGATGATGTAACAACATAGACGATATGATGATGTAACAACATAGACGAGCTGATGATGTAACAACATAGTGAGACGAGCTGATGATGTAACAACATAGACGATATGAGGGTGTAACAACATACACGATATGATGATGTAACAACATAGACGAGCTGATGATGTAACAATATAGACGATATGAAGGTGTAACAACATAGACGAGCTGATGATGTAACAACATAGACGATATGAGGATGTAACAACATAGACGATATGAGGGTGTAACAACATAGACGATATGATGATGTAACAACATAGACGAGCTGATGATGTAACAACATAGACGATATGAGGGTGTAACAACATAGACGATATGATGGTGTAACAACATAGACGAGCTGATGGTGTAACAACATAGACGAGCTGATGGTGTAACAACATAGACGATATGAGGGTGTAACAACATAGACGAGCTGATGGTGTAACAACATAGACGAGCTGATGGTGTAACAACATAGACGATATGATGGTGTAACAACATAGTGAAAACGAGATGATGATGTAACAACATAGTGAGACGAGATGATGATGTAACAACATAGTGAGACGATCTGATGATGTAACAACATAGTGAGACGAGATGATGATGTAACAACATAGTGAGACGAGCTGATGATGTAACAACATAGTGAAAACGAGATGATGATGTAACAACATAGTGAGACGAGCTGATGATGTAACAACATAGTGAGACGAGCATATGATGTAACAACATAGTGAGACGAGGAGGTGATGTAACAACATAGTGAAAACGAGATGATGATGTAACAACATAGTGAGGCGAGCTGATGATGTAACAACATAGTGAAAACGAGATGATGATGTAACAACATAGTGAGACGAGCTGATGATGTAACAACATAGTGAGACGAGCATATGATGTAACAACATAGTGAGACGAGGAGGTGATGTAACAACATAGATGAGGAGATGATGTAACAACAGAGTGACATCAGGTACTGGCCAAAGTAATGACATCAGTACCTGACTTCCTGTTCGACGAATATCTCAATGAGCAAGCTTTAAACGATCGTTCTAGATCTGTATTTTATTTTCTAACATTCTGAAGTTTCAACCCATAGGTCAACTCCATCAAAGCCCCACCTCGAAGCGCTGTTCCTTACACATACATTATTAAAACCGTGCGGCCAATGCCGCTGACCGCACTAGTTAACATTCCCCGGTCCCTACGTCATCAGACTCGCTCTCTCGGCAGCCATGCAAGTACAGGAGAAGGTCAACCTAATTCCCCAAACTTCTCACCTCCAGAGCAGCCTCCCCTTTCCATCTATCTTTATTTGTTTGCTACGATCGTGGTGGTGGCTGCTTGCTTGCTTTGGAGTGGATGTGGGGGGGGGGGGGGGGAAGAACTCTGTTACTACAACAGCTGCAACCATGGTCGTCCTCATTAACCATTCGCACGCCATAGAGACTTGGCTCGATCGATCATATTCTCCCAGTCTCCCTCGGCCATGTAAAGCCCTCTATTGCAAAGTTCCATGCCAGAACCAGCGGCGGATGCGCCATTTGCATACTTGGTTACCCCCCCCCCCTTTTCTGTAGTCGGAGCAAGACCTGAAGGGCGTGGGGGGGGAAGAGAGCGGGGAGGGTTAGACAACAAACGGAAATGTGTCTTGTTACAGATGAAGAGATCACACAGTCATTGATTTTCGTGACGTCAAGAAGGATCCGGGACGTCACGAGCACACAATGAAGGCCAGGAATGTAACGAGTTGTTTTAAAACAACACCGTCGGTTAGGGGCCGAGGACGCTGTGAGGTTTTAAACTGACCCGAGTAATCGGAGTCGCAAACATAAATTACGCCCACACTTTACTAGTTGTCTCAAGCAGATTCTTATGACGTCATATATCCCTCTTTTTTTAGCGCATTTTCGAGATGTCGAAATCGCTATTGCCCCCGTTTTGTCCGTCTGTCTGTCATCACCCTGATCACAGGATCCATAAGTCCTAGACCCATGATGTATATATGTTTTTTGTATGTCCTGACCTGCCATTGGTGCATCAACACTCAGTTACTCGATCCGTTAAAAAACCCCGTTAAAACTACCAAAAAACTTTGCGAATCGAGAGTTAACACTGGCACAAGGAACGGGCGCCATTGCCGGAAGTCGAATACATAGTTTTTCAAGCATTCAAGAGTGGTGTGAAATCGTGCAAAAGAATTAATTAGTGTTTTTTTTAGTTGACGTCATTAAAATATGTGTAAAAGTTTAGAGAGTTTTACTTCATCATTTGTGGTGACTTGTAGTTAGGTTAAAGAGAAAATAAAAAATTTTAAAATGTAAAGAAATGACTTTTAAATTTAAAAATGTCAGGTATATTCATTACACAAGAAAATTCATAAAAATATGTCTAAAATCTAAACACAATTACTGATAACTACATAATGCTGATATCTAACATAAGTACTGATACATAATACGAAAATGCGCTAACACGTCCTGGGTTCCAAAAGGGACCAGGCTTAACATGATTTTTTTTATCCGCACTCATCAAGGCTTTTCTAAAAAATCTGGAGTGATCCCACTTTAAATGACGTCATAAATAAGAATAGCAGACAAAGTTTTGTTCCTGAGTAGTCCACTCAAAGTATGCTGTTCAAGTAGATTGACCAACAACTTTACAATTGTAGACTGACCCATGTACGTTGTTCAAGTAGATTGACCAACAACTTTAAAATTGTAGACTGACCCATGTACGCTGTTCAAGTAGATTGACCATCAAGTTTAAAATTGTAGACTGACCCATGTACGCTGTTCATGTACGCTGTTCAAGTAGATTGACCATCAAGTTTAAAATTGTAGACTGACCCATGTACGCTGTTCAAGTAGATTGACCATCATGTTTAAAATTGTAGACTGACCCATGTACGCTGTTCAAGTAGATTGACCATCATGTTTAAATTGTAGACTGACCCATGTATGCTGTTGAAGTAGATTGACCAACAAGTTTAAAATTGTATACTGACCCATGTATGCTGTTCAAGTATGTTCTAATGTATGTTTGGCTGCACTAATAAATCCTGCCATGGAAGATCGTCTCAAGAGTCCCTATCGATTGAACCTAAAGGTCTCTAATACTGTGTTGTACTTACGTCTTAAAATACGCGGGAAGCTGCTAGGTATTAGCCCTGCTGGATTATACAGGGGCGGAACAATGGTGATGGGAGGTGGGCGTTAAGAAGTTGAATTAAACATAACAAGCTTTGTAGTAAGTTTTTAGAGACTTCTCTGATGTGTCCCCGTGTTTTTGTGTGTATATATTTCTGTGTGTTACCCCTGTTTAAAATATGATTATGTTTTGGGGGGTATATATATCTGTAATTGCCTTCGTTTGCGTGGTTTGTGTGTTGTGTAAGGTAAGGAGTATTTACGGTGTTTTTCCTAAGTTTATTTATAATATTCACTTTAGATAATCTTATTCATTTATTAATTATAATAAAGAAATTAGAAAAAGCACAAGACGAGTGAGAATTAGCATGACGCGTTACACTCGCATATGTCCAACAATCACAGTATATGGTTGTCAAGCGAGGGTGGTGGAGGGTGGGGGCCAGGCAATAACATCCGCAGCTCGCATGTGTCGACACCAACAATGTATCGGCTGTTCTCTCTTTCAAAACTTTCACTCCTGTTGTTTGCCTTTTTTCGTGCTGTACTTAGTGTCCGTTATTTCCCCCTGCTCTTTGCACTATCTATGAGCAAGTCTGTGGCGTATGCCACGCCGTGGGTTGTATCTAGTTATATTATATTATAAAATACTATATTATATAATATTATTTTATACTATATCATATCATATTACTTTTTTTTATTATTATTACTACTTGCCAGCTAATGACATGGCGGGATACGCCTCTGATCCATTTATTCGATGTAAACCTCCAGCATTGCCCNAACCTCCCGCATTGCCCCCCCCCCCCCCGTTTTTGCCCCGAGATAGGCACACTGGCCACCGGTACTGTCCCCTGGGCTGCGTGGCCCGTCTCCTGTCTGATGGGATGCTCCTAGTGGGATCACCTCGAGCTGCAAGGGACTGGAAGACAAAAAGAAACGAGGACCAGACGAGAGGCGGGAAGGGCGGGAGGCTGACTCGTGTAGCAAGGAGAGACGGTGAGAAAGGAGGGTCCTGATTGTATAGCGAGAACTGAGAGAAGAGAAAAGCAGGAAAGAAAGCAACTAATGATTAATTTTATCATGACGTTTGTAACGGGAAGAAATTTAATTGAAAAAAAAAAAGTTTTTGTTTTGTTTGTTTTTTTAAATTTATATTTATATACATCTTGTGTGGGGTTTTCTGAAACTTAAAAAGATGGCTTGGTGCAGACAAGTGAGGTCATTAGGACAGGGGAAGTAAGGCGGGGAACGCAATCGTCGGGTCGGTGATGGGTGGTCCGGTTGGTCATTACAGATATGAGCTGGTGAGTGAAAGCGGGAAAGAAGTAGAGGTCAATGACATCGAGTGTTTGTTAGGGCCATCAGTCTTACACGAGTCACTTGTAACTTGTAATGATTGCGTTATCTCATCTTGTCTTATCTTGTCTTATCTTCGTGTACAATCCTCATCCAATAACTGAGTTATCTCATCTTGTCTTATGTGCGTGTAGAATCCTCTTTCAATAACTGAGTTGTCTCATCTTGTCTTATCTTCGTGTAGAATCCTCCTCTATAGCTGAGTTGTCTCATCTTGTCTTACGTGCGTGTAGAATCCTCATCCAATAACTGAGTTATCTCAACTTGTCTTATCTGCGTGTAGAATCCTCTTCTATGGCTGAGTTGTCTCATCTTGTCTTATCTGCGTGTAGAATCCTCTTCTATGGCTGAGTTGTCTCATCTTGTCTTATCTGCGTGTAGAATCCTCATGCAATAACTGAGTTATCTCATCTTGTCTTATTTGCGTGTAGAATCCTCTTCTATGGCTGAGTTGTCTCATCTTGTCTTATCTGCGTGTAGAATCCTCATCAAATAACTGAGTTATCTCATCTTGTTTTATCTGCGTGTAGAATCCTCTTCTATAGCTGAGTTGTCCCATCTTGTCTTATCTGCGTGTAGAATCCTCTTCTATGGCTGAGTTATCTCATCTTGTCATATCTCAGTGTAGAATCCTCTTCTATGGCTGAGTTATCTCATCTTGTCTTATCTGCGTGTCAAATCCTCTTCCAATAACTGAGTTGTCTCATTTTGTCTTATCTGCGTGTAGAATCCTCTTGAATGACTGAGTTATCTCATCTTGTCTTATCTACGTGTCAAATCCTTTTCTATAGCTGAGTTATCTCATCTTGTCTTATCTGCGTGTAGAATCGTCGTGTATGGCTGAGTTATCTCATCTTGTCTTATCTGCGTGTAGAATCCTCTTCCAATAACTGAGTTATCTCATCTTGTCTTATATGCGTGTAGAATCCTCTTCCAATAACTGAGTTATCTTATCTTGTCTTATCTGCGTGTAGAATCCTCTTCCAATAACTGAGTTATCTCATCTTGTCTTATCTGCGTGTAGAATCCTCTTGTAGGGCTGAGTTATCTCATCTTGTCTTATCTGCGTGTAGAATCCCCCTCTATGGCTTAGTTATCTCATCTTGTCTTATCTGCGTGCAGAATCCTCTTCCAATTACTGAGTTATCTCATCTTGTCTTATCTGCGTGTAGATTCTCTTCCAATTACTTCTTATCTGCGTGTAGAATCCTCTTTCAATAACTGAGTTGTCTCATCTTATCTTATCTGCGTGTAGAATCCTCTTCTATGGCTGAGTTATCTCATATTGTCTTATTTGTGTGTAGAATCCTCTTGTAGGTCTGAGTTATCTCATCTTGTCTTATCTGCGTGTCTAATTCTCTTCTATGGCTGAATTATCTCATCTTGTCTTATCTGTGTGTAGAATCCTCTTGTATGGCTGAGCTACCTCATCGTGTCTTATATGTGTGTAGAATCCCCTTCCAATAACTGAGTTATCTCATCTTCTCTTATATGCGTGTAGAATCCTCTTCCAATAACTGAGTTATCTCATCTTGTCTTATCTGCGTGTAGAATCCTCTTCCAATAACTGAGTTATCTCATCTTGTCTTATCTGCGTGTAGAATCCTCTACCAATAAATGAGTTATCTCATCTTGTCTTATCTGCGTGTAGAATCCTTTTCTATTGCTGAGTTTTCTCCACTTTTATTTCTAACCTATGACGTAAGCGGGATCCATTTTCAAAATGTTCACTTGTCGCAGAGAAGTCCTTACATGGGTTTGTATTAAGTGACATTTCGGGACTGAATGGAAAATATTAAACGTCTTCATATAGCCCACTTGTCTGCTTGACTGTTTGCGAAAGTGGCGCACAATGTGATAGTTGCATATTCATGTGACGTAACGTTGACAATGATAAAATGAGAGTTGTAAATGACAGTTCATTTTAACACCTGTTAATGGTTTTGATTTAATTATTGAACATTATTGCACTCTTGTATGTATAGATGTATTTTTTAACCTTTTTAAATTAACTTGTGTTTTCTGAGCCGTGCGTGCCGACAAAACTTTGAAATTTTGCAGGCAGACTCGTGCCGATGATAAAAATTGGGTATCAAAGTTTAAGATAAATCGAAAAAACTGTAGTCTAATTGAATTATTGAGTTTTAAAATTATTTTATTTATCTCTATGCATCACGTTAATTTTTAGCGCATTTTCGAGATGTCGAAATCGCTATTGCACCCGTTTTGTCCGTCCGTACGTCCGTCCGTCATCACCCTTGATCACAGCATCCATAAGTCCTAGACCCATGATGTATATATGTTTTTTGTATGCCCTGACCTGCCATTTGTGCATCAACACTCAGTTACTCGATCCGTTTAAAAACCCCGTTAAAACTACCAACAAATATTTCGAATCGAGAGGTAACACTAGCGCAGTGAACGGCCGCCATTGCCGGAAGTCGAATGCATAATTTTTCAAGCATTGAAGAGTGGTGCGAAAGGGTGCAAAAGAATTGGTTGTTTTTTTTTAGTTGACGTCATTAGAATATGTGTAAAAGTTTAGAGAGTTTTACCTCATCATTTGTGGTGACTTGTAGTTGGATTAAAGAGAAAATATTTTTTTTTAAATGTAAAGAAATGACTTTTAAATAAAAAAAATGTCAGGTATATTCATTACACAAGAAAATTAATAAAAATATGTCTAAAATCTAAACACAATTACTGATAACTACATAATTCTGATATCTAACATAAGTACTGATACATAATACGAAAATGCGCTAACACGTCCTGAATTCCAATAGGTACCAGGCTTAACATGATTTTTTAGTGTCGTATTCTGTTCAACAACCTTTCCTGTCGCGCAATAAGGTGCGCATTACATTGACAATACTTTTTAAAAATATATTCACGATCGGTACGCATTATATTAAAAGTGTTTTACGAGACAAAACTAGAATTTTGTATTTTCGCATTGTTTTGCCATGCGTATTAGATCTATAATGAACATCTCGTATATAAAGGATTTAGATTCAAAAACTTGTTTTTTTTTTACGGGTTTTTTTTAAATTTAAAAATAAAATATAGATTAGAAGATGGAATGTAATCCAACACGTAATATAATCAATGGTTTATCAATAATTCATCTATATGTCGGTCTGCATCAAAATGTAAAAATTACTTGTTTAAAACGGTAACTGGCATCAGAAAGTGTTAAAAGCTCACGGTAGTTCATTCCTCTAACGGCGCGCAAGCCAGAGCTAAATGAATATTACATAAGTGGTTAGACCCGCATCGATTGTACGCACGGCCACTGGGCACAATGCTGGTGTGACACAACTCCGTAGTGTTGTGTAGCCTGAGAGATGTCAGAAATTAGAAGAATGAGAGCTGTGCGTAAAATAGTGAGATTGGTTACGTAAAATAATGAGATTGGTTACGTAAAATAGTGAGATTGGTTACGTAAATTAGTGAGATTGGTTACGTAAAATAGTGAGATTGGTTACGTAAAATAGTGAGATTTGTCACGTAAAATATTGAGATTGGTTACGTAAAATAGTGAGATTGGTTACGTAAAATACTGAGATTGGTTACGTAAAATAGTTAGATTGGTTACGTAAAATAGTTAGATTGGTTACTTAAAATAGTGAGATTGATTATGTAAAATATTGAGATTGGTTCTGTAAAATAGTGTGATTTGTCACGTAAAATAGTGAGATTTGTCACGTAAAATATTGAGATTGGTTACGTAAAATAGTGAGATTGGTTACGTAAAATACTGAGATTGGTTACGTAAAATAGTGAGATTGGTTCTGTAAAATAGTGAGATTGGTTCTGTAAAATAGTGAGATCGGTTACGTAAAATAGTGAGATTAGTTACGTAAAATAATGAGATTGATTATGTAAAATATTGAGATTGGTTCTGTAAGATAGTGAGATTGGTTACGTAAAAAAGTGAGATTGGTTCTGTAAAATAGTGAGTTTGGTGCCATCTTGTTGCAGGTTGCTCCTGACTAAATGATAACTGTTATGGGGTGAAATGCCATGACCTTTAGCTTCCCTTGACAAGAAATGCAACTCTTACATTGTCCCTCAGTCTAGTAGCTTCCCTTAGCAAGACATTGAACTCTTAGATTATCCTTCAGTCTAGTAGCTTCCCTTGGCAAGACATTCAACGCTTACATTATCCTTCAGTCTAGTCGAGTAGATTCCCCTTGACAAGACCTACAACTCTAACTTTGAGTTTAGCCCTTGACGAACTGCTTTTCGCCCCTATAAAAATCATGTTGCACACACTTACAACATAAATTCCAAGTCCAGAGTATTCAAAAAAAAAATTGGTCGCGATTTTAATTAAATAAGTTCTTTACTCAGCTTGCAACCCATGCCAATACTATCTTTTAATGCTCCCCAATTGCCATGCATTTTTCGAATTATTAACTTGTTTGTCATTTGTTAGTGGGATTTTTCTTGGATATACCTTTTAGTCATCTCAGGAAAGCTGGCAATTAAGGTTTTTTTTAAATTTAGATCTTTATCTTATTAAAAGATATCTGTTACTTACCAGCCGTCAAGGAAATAGTATTGGAGGGCAAGATTTGGAGAAGCTCAGCGTATATAAATTGTTTTTTCAGAATTATATACCACATTCCCGAACATAGTTTTGTTTCGTTTGAATTTGTTCCGGTTCGTTTTGTTGTGTGTGTTTGTGTGTGTGTGTGTGTGTGTGTGTGTGTGTGTGTGTGTGTGTGTGTGTGTGTGTGTGTGTGTGTGTGTGTGTGTGTTGATGCTGCTTATTCTGGTTTGTCTCTCATTCTTCATCACACACACACACGCTCACACACATACACACACACACACGCGCGCGCGCGCAAATAAAAATAATAACACCGTCAATTAATTATTATAACTCTTTGGTTGTAGAATTATCAATTATTTAACTACCATAAACCTCGGATGGTGTTAGAGATAAATTGTTAGCCTACTGAACGGAAGACGGAAGTTCGATTCAAGTTGTCCATCACGAAAAAATTGAATGCTGTCTTATTTGTTTCCCTTTTATTGGAATGAAACTTTGCCTTCACGTGAAAACATGCCTATATCTAGTAGTTGGTCCCCTTTTAAGTCTCTGACTGCCTTCCTTAATCTCAAACACTTGTGATAGTTATAAATGCCATGTCATATAGTGACGGAAATCTATTAATAGAAACATCCGGGGTTTTTAGATGGACACATTTCATATAGATGGGATTGAATAAGTAAATGTAAATATATTGAGAATAAATTTTCTTATCAGCTATTTGTTAATTATTTGTTAATTTAAGAGAGCTTATGGGAATTGAACTAGAAAACAAAATGTTCCTTAATTTTGAGAACTAATTGATTAATTTCCGTATTTATGGTTAAAAATATTATTCCGCTATAACTTTGTCTAAAATTAGAACATTACACAATGAGCTAAGACGTTTTCGGTCTCAAAGATGATAATCCATATTCTGTGCAGCACGCTACCCATTTTTTAGAACACTTCTAGTATGTATACACCAAACAAGGGCAGTACCGGCCCTAGGGTTTACTGAACCTAAAGCAGCATACCATATTCGGGGCCCCGCCTAATGTATTAGATGAAGAGAAAAACTACTTAATAAGTTCATTTAATACTCTATAAGAGCTATTGATCCATCAATATTTACAGTTTTCAGTTCTATTCATTTAATTAAAGATCCTTTTTTTAAAAAAAAATATGTAATAAATTTAAAATGTTTTGTTTTGGTATGCGAATGAACAGTTTATATATATAATTATATAATGATATAAAAGGGGCGCGGTGGTCTAAGTTGTAGCGAGCTGGACTACCAAACCGCAGCAAGAACCCGTGTCGCGGGTTCGAAATCGCGGATCTGGCAAGACCCCCGGGGCATTGTGCTAACCACACAATCCCATGTTCGTTAGTGGTCAATGAAACTTGTGAACGCTACTTCACTTGCTCCCATAGACCTTCATGGTCTGTAAGGGATAACATATTTTTGTATAATGATATAAACTATATATACACTAGCGTTGGTTTTGTTGTATCTTTTACTTCCACCGTGGTTTTTTTACAACTTACAAGTAAACTTTGCGAACATTCGCTGCTGCGAGATCTGAATGACGGGTAAGTTCAATATTGTCAAAATCCTTCGCAACATCACTCTTAATTAATAAAGTAGCTAAGATGCTAAGACGATCATCAATCATTGTTTATCGCATATAGATTTTAATAGTTTTAGTTTTGAAAAGCTTCTTTCCTCTGAAGCCAAAGTGAATAGTTAGAATTATTCGAAGTACAATGTGTTAGGAAAAATCTTGGCGGCTGGGTAGCGAAGTCAATAGTGCGCTCGCCTCACATGCCGAGCCCACGAAAAGCCACTATAAAAATGCTGAGAAATGACTAACGCTAAGAAAGTCCTCCGCTGACCTGGAGAGGGATGGGCGCCGCCAGTGTCTAGCAAGCCCGAGAATGCTCTAATGGAAACATTAGAATCCCCTACGACCTCAAAAAAAGAGGTTATGGGACTTTAAAAAAAAAAAGGCAAATCTTAGCAGTAACGTCGTACGTAGCTACAGGAATTATGGGACCAAATGATTGCAACTCTTCAGCAAGCATGAAACATCAAAATCCTTAATTTTGCAGGCTGTGAGCTTTTCTCGAGATTCATATAGCAAAATTGAGTAGACTATATCATTTTTGTAATTGATGGAATATATGTATAAATAAATCCAAAACTAGTCACGATGCCTTAATATTTGTTCAAAGCGACTGTCCATCGACATGGTTATATATCAATAATAGGGTTTAAAAATATGTGCTAAATTGTTCTAGTGCATCTACAAACACAGGTGTCACTAAGGTTGGTGTCACCCGGGGCGTTTGCTCATGGTGTCACCCCCTCACAACTTAACCCATAGAACTCCTCCGAGAATTCCAGTGCTAAATAACGGGAACAAATAGAAGTTTCCATTTTGGTGTCAACCCACTGATGGTGTCACCCGGGGTGACCCACCGCATCCCCTAGTGACGCCACTGTCTACAAATCCTTTTGCTTCTTATGTAAATTGTTATTTTTTTTCCATTTTCAACTTTGTTTGATGGGGTCAACTTACATGTTTGTGGAAATTTCTCTTAAAAATGCTATTATCTTATCTATCTGTTGCAGACGCACCCTCTATACAGAAAATTATTGTGTCCTACGATCTAAGGTTTGTGCTTACTCCTGCATTCTTATTATATTTTAAATGTTGATAAAGTGTTGTTTTTTTTCCAGGTTTCTTCGGGCAACCCATTCCACGCCCCGATTGCTTACGGAAACTACGAAAATATTTATGACTTTGTCCTTGCATACTGAATAAGAAATGTGTTTTTATCCTTATGTCTATCTGAGGGTTGTATTAAGTTATCTTTGTGTTGTATTTCTAAAATATAATTAATTGCTTTATGTATGATTACCACTTTACTTTTGGTTCTTCTATCCTCTAACTCTAGTGTTTCAAGGTTTAATGACTTAACTATCGGTGTTATTTTTGTTAGTTTTGAATATCCTCCAGCTATGACCTGGCAGCGGTTTTTTTTGAATTGCTATTGATGTTTCAAAACCGCCATTACAGTAACATTTCAACCATTTGCAAGAATGTACCATGCTGTAAACTACAGTTGCTAGACCGACTGAAATATTTTAAAACTGTTTTGATGATGTAATTAAATTGGAATAATATGTCGTACCAAAAGTCATTTGAAGCAATAAAATTGAAGCTCTTAAGTTGTTTGAACATCTTCTTCTTCTGCATTCTCAAAGTCTTTGAAGGATGATTTAGATCACAAACCCTATATCCGTGATGTATTGCTCTGTGGCTGTCAATAGGCTCAGTCCACCGTACAGTTATCGTGGAGGGTAGCTTCCTGGGGCCAAATGGCCATCCGGGTGTGCAGGTACAGAGGGCAGTTTTGCAGCACATGTTCCGCGTTCTCTGCCGCTGTTCCGCAGGGGCACATTTCGGTTTCTCTAATTCGAAGTTTGCGGAACATGTGCTGCCTAAGTCTGTTGTGGCCCATCCTTAACCTGAATATGATGTTTGAGATTGGCGGGGGAGTTTAATTAATGCAGCGCCCACTGGATGGTGGACTTTCAGCTCGGACCATCTTTCTGCTTCACTACCTTTGAGAAACGCCTTTATTTCTTCGGGTGTAGGGGTTGGTCTGCATGAACCTGTTTCCCTCCAGACTTTTTCAAGGGAAGTTGTTTGAACAATCCGTGTGTTTCACTTCCAGATTTTAGATCACAACTTTGCTCGGCAACTTCAAAGAGTTAATAAAAGATTTCGCCTACTTGATATCACTCTACTTTTATATTTTCAACACAGCTTTCTAATCATGTTTCACAAGGTGGTTTCATAGAAATATTTCTAACATACTTGGAAAATAAAGCCCATCGCTTAGTTAGGGGGCCAGAGGGCTGAGGGGGTTTTCCGGGAAGCCCCATGAAGAGCGCAGGCTCGGGACTGCTGATTTTCTTCCACATTTAGGATTTTCAGTTGAAGCAGAAAATATTTAAAAAAACTTTGTTGAATTACATGTATAAACCCAAAAACATGTCTTTAAATCAGGGCAAGTTTTTGCCTTACAATATAGCATCAAATTGTAACTGTGACACAGGTATAAGGAGTACACAATGCCCTAAGATTTAATGGTAAAAGACGAGCTTGTACGCCTGACTTATCCCCCTTCATGTTCGCACCACTGTCGTATCCTTTACCGTGGATATCAGAAACATCTTAGTCCAAATTAGTCACTCCCAGTAGTAAGACATTAAGCATGTACGGTGGTTGACCAGTATTTTATTCTACTTCTAGAAAACGTGTAAAGTGCTTATGAGCTCCTTCAATCCAACTCCTGGGCTTACACAGCGGATTATCAGTGGAATCAGTTCTTGGTGACTTTGGTCTGAATAGCATTTAGCTAATTTTATTCTTCATTCAATAATTTTCCTTTATTATCTTATTTCCCATCAACGAAATGAGTTCATTTTTAACTCGCTTTTTAAAAGTAGTGATTATGAATTTCAACAATTTTTATTCTTCATATATTCCTGCAAATCCGGATCAAATTTCGCCACCTGTTCAACGAGACCCAAAAGGATTGCATTGTGTCCCTAATTTAGTTTATATAGACTGAACTACGAAATAGGACAGCGAGAAATGGGACAATGGCCATGAGACGTTGAAATACGCTAAGCCAATGAGCCTTTTCACTGTTTATTTTATTATTATTATTATATTTTTTTGCATTGTTTTGTCAATTGTGCATCGCCTTGTTAGCCTGTTTTTGAGCTAAAACAATTGTGGGACGTGGTGGTCGAGAGGTAGCGCTCTCGACTGTCATACCGATGGTCACGGGTTCGAATCCACACGAAGGTGAGGATTTGTTCTCGCGGCCTGCGGAGTCCCCGAGTCACCCAGCTCCGAATGTGTACCTAACTAGACAATAGTTAGGCGGCTGGGGTAATGCGTGGAACCCCTATAGCCGTGGCCTGTGACCGCTGCATCACTTGCCAACAGATCATCTCTCATGGTCTGTGGACGCAATTATCTTCTGCATAGAAGGAGCGTCTGTATATCTAAGATAAGATAAGATAATTCGGAAGCAGATGTCGTATTCAGAGACGTCACTAAGGTTGGTGTCACCCGGGGTGGTAGCGCCTAGTGTTACCCCCTCCTCCGAGTCTTCCAGTGCCAAACAACGGGAACATAAAGAACTTTACATTTTGCTGTCCCCTCTAGTGACGCCACTGGTCGTAGGTCCTTTTATTTCTCACTGGCATTTTGTCCACTTACCATAACAAGTTAAAGCCTATAAATTGCATGTTCTTATTTCTAATGTTCTCCTGAATCAATACATGCTTACCGAAATAATCGTGGTAAAACACTTCCTGCAGTCTCATTTAGGATGATTATAATATTTTATTATTTTAGTACCGTATTTTTCTCTTTTTTTTAAATCCTGTAAAAATGTATTTATTTTTTTTATTAGTTTTAAAATGATTTTTTCTTTTTTTGTGATTATTTAAAAAAAAAAAAAAAAAAAAAAAAAAAAAAAT
>MUZC01004624.1:90314-117049 GCA_002072015.1 Radix auricularia | reverse complement strand
TAAAATTGTAAAAAGTAGTAAAATTGTAAAAAGTAGTAAAATTGTAAAAAGTAGTAAAATTGTAAAAAGTAGTAAAATTGTAAAAAGTAGTAAAATTGTAAAAAGTAGTAAAATTGTAAAAAGTAGTAAAATTGTAAAAAGTAGTAAAATTGTAAAAAGTAGTAAAATTGTAAAAAGTAGTAAAATTGTAAAAAGTAGTAAAATTGTAAAAAGTAGTAAAATTGTAAAAAGTAGTAAAATTGTAAAAAGTAGTAAAAAAATGTTTAGTCAAAGCGCGGGACCCAAGGCGGTTGCCTCGTCCACCTTGCCCTAAGGCAGGCCCTGCACAAGGGTGGCCTTTAATCATGAATACGTAAAGGGTGTGGGACAACGGTCCTGTTTGTACACGGAGGCGGGAGTATCAGCAAAACAAAATATTCGTTAGTTTTTTTAAATGAATTTTTAAAATGTTATTGTCTTATATTTATTTTTTTTTATCCGTCAATTTCAAAATCCTTCAACATTTTTGTACAACTGGTTGAACTCTTTTAGCACCCATGAAAATACATGAAATGCGTAGAGCAGCTAAACATTTCAATCAAACATGCGTAGAACTGCTACACATTTAGCTAAGAGATGGTTATAATTGTTAAATAGATTTAACCAGAAATGGGAAGAAATACTAAATTATGTTAGCCAAAAACGCTTACAAAAGCTAAATATATTTAGTATTTAGTCATAATTGCTAATAAATGGTAGGTTTATTTTGGCAAACATGGACAGACACGCTAAATATATTTAACAAGAAATTTGTAGACATGCTAAATTTATTTAACCAGTAATGGGTACAAATGCTAAATATATTTAGCAAGTAATGGGTACAAATGCTAAATATATTTAGTAAAAAAATGGGCAGGAATGCTAAATATATTTAACCAGAAATGGGTAGGAATGCTAAAAATGTTTAGCCAGAAATGGGTAGGAATGCTAAATATATTTAACCAGAAATGGGTAGGAATGCTAAATATATTTAGCTCAAAGCTTTTGGAAACGGATCGATCTCCCCTTAGCCCACGCGTTTGTTAAGAGTTTCAGACTGTAGCCAAGTTCTAGTTACAAGCTGCGATTCTATCAAATGTAAAAAAGACAATTTTTGTGAGGACGAGATGAGGGGATATTGAGGTGTGACAGGGAGGGTGGTGGTGGTGGTTGTTAGTAATTCATATGGGATGTAGGAATGTGCTTGTATGTTAGAATATTATATGGGGTTCTATAACAATGACTCTCTTAGAATAGCGGATCAGGATTAGAAATTAGTTTTATCTGTAGATACATTCTCATACGAAACGTTTTCAGTCCAAGGGACAGAACTATTGCTTTGTAATCGGCACGTTAATATCATCTGGTTGATAACATACCAAATAATATGGATAGTCCAAAGTATATGGATAGTCCAAATAATATGGATAGTCCAAATAATTTGGATAGTCCCAATAATATGGATAGTCCAAATAATATGGATAGTCCAAAGAATGTGGATAATCCAAAGAATATGGATAGTCAAATGAATGTGGATAGTCAAAAGGATATTAGTAAAAGAAAAAAGATAATACTCCATGGGATTTTATTTGGGTCCAGTTCTTTAGACTGTGCCTAGTTTTCAAAACGAAACACGCATGTGCTTAAATAGTCAATGCCGGGCGGGGTCGACGTTTACAAATCTTAATTAATTTTTAGGTACAGAACTGAGGTCTAAAGCCGTTGCTTGCATACACACACGGTCAATGAATAAATCCATTTCAACTACAATGAGCTGCTTTAAACTTTTGAAAGGGTTTATATTTAGTTTTATAAGAACAAAAAAAAAAAACGTTTTATTTAGCATTCTGTAGCGGGTTTCTTGGTCATGCCATGGTTTAAAACTGATTCGCCGTGGGACTATCTGTGGGTCGGTAATGAAATAGAACAATGACCATTGGTCAGTGTGACAGTGTTTTTTTAGTCTGAAAGTCAGTGTAGTTTGTCTGGATGACTAAGATGTGAGAATGGATGACTATGATGTGGAAATGGATGGCTATGATGTAGGAATGTATGGCTATTATGTAGGAATGGATAGCTGTGATGTAGAATGGATAGCTGATGTAGGAATGGATGACAATGATGTAGGAATGGATGGCTATTATGTAGGAATAGATGGCTGTGACGTAGAATGGAGGGCTAGGATGTGGAAATGGATGGCTATGATGTAGGAATGGAAGGCTATGATGTAGGAATGGATGGCTATGATGTAGGAATGGACGGCTATGATGTAGGAATGGACGGCTATGATGTAGGAATGGAAGGCTATGATGTAGGAATGGATGGCTATGATGTAGGAATGGATGGCTATGATGTAGGAATGGATGGCTATGATGTAGGAATGGATGGCTATGATGTAGGAATGGATGGCTATGATGAAGAATAGGTGGCTATTATGTAGGAATGGATGGTTATTATTTAGGAATATATGGCTGTGACGTAGAATGGATGGCTAGGATGTGGAAATGGATGGCTAGGATGTATGAATGGATGGCTATGATGTAGGAATGGATGGCTATGATGTAGGAATGGATGGCTATGATGTAGGAATGGATTGCTATGCTGTAGGAATGGATGGCTATGATGTAGGAATGGATGGCTATGCTGTAGGAATGGATGGTTATGATGTAGGAATGGATGGCTATGATGTAGGAATGGATAGCTATGATGTAGGAATGGATGGATATGATGTAGGAATGGATGGCTATGCTGTAGGAATGGATGGCTATGATGTAGGAATTGATGACCATGTTGTATGAGTGGATGACTATTAGGTATGAATGTGTAGGTATGTTACTGGGATGGATGCCGATAATGCAGGAATGGGTGACAAAGTTGTATGTACATCTAACAAAGCCAAGCTCCTCTCACAAACTGGTTACACTCGGCAACTCCTCGTGCTGGCAATGCTCCACCTCTGGCACCCACTGGTCCCGCTCAAAGCACGAGCTTTCACCAAAGGGGGGAAAAAACGTTAGACCCTGCAAACAGTTTCTATGGAAACGGGGCTTAGTGGCATGACCCTGTGCGAAACTCCGAAACCACCAATTTCAATCTTACACCTCCCTCCACCCTCCCAGCCTTGCCCCAACCCCCTTCTGCCCCGTCTTAAAACCAGCCATCACTTTAATGGGTCTGAGTCTGTGTGTGTCTCTGTCAGCTCCCGGCGACTCTCACACTCAGCGCCGCTGCCCCCTACCCCTGACAGAGGGTTTTAAATTGTCATACTTCAGAAATATCGGAATCTAGCAACGACATTGTCACCTCATTTTGGGTTGCAGAGTATTTTATGCCAGGGATTCTAGTTTCTTTTCTTACGGGAACTCTCCTTTATTCGAGCCAGGGATTCTAGTTTCTTTTCTTATGGGGACTCTCCTTTATTCGAGCCAGGGATTCTAGTTTCTTTTCTTACGGGGACACTCCTTTATTCGAGCCAGGGATCCTAGTTTCTTTTCTTTCGAGGAAACTCCTTTATTCGAGCCAGGGATCATAGTTACTTTTCTTTCGGGGACTCTACTGCATTCGACAAACCATGGAGAGTTTAAATTCTATAGTAATTCGTGCCAATAGCTCATAAGTATGAGGTTAATTGTTAATCATTATTCTCTTTCATCCATCGTCTATTTCTCTATGGTCATACAATGGTTACAAAACATGAGATAGACATGAGCTGTATTCCATGGCATATCTGTGTACACTCAAAAAAAAGTTTTGCTAAAGTTTGTTTTTTGCTCTCCCAACACTTATGACCTGTGGGCAAGTCGAGGAAAGGGGATTTAAATATCAGATGACATGTCATGTGTCAGATGACATGTCATGAGGGCTGGATATTTATTAAATTGAATGTAATCGGATTAATGGAAAGATTTTCATTCAAACAAATCAAGTGGTTCACCCCATCAGTTTCACAGATAACCAGGGCTCCCCCATGGACATGTAAATTGTAATTTGTATCTAGTTTTAATGGGAGGGTAAAATGTAAACTCGTGTAGAGAAGGGCTACGGATACTGAGGGCATAGGGGAGATTTAATTACCTGATATTGGGTAATACGGTTGACATGATGTCCCTGTCCTATCACCTCCCAGTCCTATCATCTCCCTGTCCTATCACCTCCCTGTCTTATCACCTCCCTGTCCTATCATCTCCCTGTCCTATCACCTCCCTGTCCTATCATCTCCCTGTCCTATCACCTCCCTGTCCTATCACCTCCCTGTCCTATCACCTCCCTGTCTTATCACCTCCCTGTCCTATCACCTACCTGTCCTATCACCTCCCTGTCCTTTCACCTCCCTGTCCTATCACCTCCCTGTCCTATCACCTCTCGGCCCTGTAAACACCCTGTCCTATCACCTTCCTATCCTATCACCTCCCTGTCCTATCACCTCCCTGTCCTATCACCACCCTGGCCTATCACCTTCCTGTCCTAGCACCTTCCTGTCCTATCACCTTCCTGTCATATCACCTCCCTGTCCTATCACCTCCCTGTCCTATCACCACCCTGTCCTATCACCTCCCTGTCCTATCACCTTCCTGTCCTATCACCTTCCTGTCCTATCACCTTCCTGTCCTATCACCTCCCTGTCCTATCACCTCCCTGTCCTATCACCTCCCTGTCCTATCACCTTCCTGTCCTATCAACTCCCTGTCCTATCAACTCCCTGTCCTATCAACTCCCTGTCCTATCACCTCCCTGTCCTATCACCTCTCGGTCCTGTAAACACCCTGTCCTTTCATACAAGAAACTGTTTTGAACAGTTCTTTGTATTTTAACCACAACTTCCAATACATCCCTGTTACCAAACGAAACATATAATAAAAAGCAGACAATCATTTGATAAACTTCAAACCGTGTTTTGTTTAGTCCATCATTTTTCACAAGTTAACAATAGCAGCAAGTTGATATCAAGCGACATTGGTGCAGTTTTTGCTGCTGAAAATTCATTAAGAATTATATTTTAAAATAAAAGATTATAATATTTTATCGTATCTGTTACACACGCCCCTTCTATGCAGGAGATTATTGCGTCCTATGTTTATTCATGGTTTATGCCTACTCCTGCATTCTTTTTAGAGTTTTAAATGTTGATAAAGTTGGTTTTCCTGGTTTCTTCAGCCAACCCATGCCACGCCGTTGAAGGGAAAAACGAGATGTGTAGGTATTTGTTCTTGCATATGGAATATAAGGATCTTTCTACCCTTGAGGGTTGTATTTAGTTATCGGTGTGTTCTATTTCCAAGTTAGCATTAATTGCCTTTTGCATTATTATTACTTTACTCTTGGTTCATCTATCCTTAATTTTTCAAGGTTTAATGATTTAACTATTGGGTTATTCTTGTCTGTTTTGAATACTCCCCAGTAATAGAAATAGAATCTGGCAGCTCTTTTTTAAAAAATTGTATAGTTTTTCAATGATTTCTTTACAGAAGATGCATATTCTGATGTAGACTTCTATATCCCGCCAAATTGAGGTAGCATTTCACTCATATATTTTATATCAAACAATCCATTTGTACACTTTGAACATCTACTAATATTGAACAAAAACATGCACCATATAACATGATGCCCCCATTGAATATGTGAAATCTTCCCGATTAGTGCAGGAATTTTAAGGGGCTTTAACTCCTGAATTATTTTTTGAAGGACAGAGTAGTCGTTCCTGCAGTCTCTAACCAAGGATTTGCTGAAGAAATTTTGTTGTGACGGTCCTACCTAGATCCATGTAAATTGTAATTGCATAGATGACTTAAATATTTGTACCGTCTCAAAAACTTAACAGTGTGGTAGATTAAATGGTTAGAAATATTATTAATATTTGCACACACAAATAAAGCTACACAAACATTACTGTACAAACATCGCTACACAAACATCGCTACATGAACATCGCTACACAAACATCGCTACACAAACATCGCTGTCACAAACATCGCTGCACAAACATCGCTGCACAAACATCACTATACAAACATCACTACAAAAACATCGCTACACAGACACCGCTACCCAAACATCACTACAGAAACATCGCTACTCAAACATCGCTACACAAACATCGCTACACAAACATCTCTACACAAACATCGCTACACAAACATTGCTACACAAACATTTCTACACAAACATCGCTACACAAACATCTCTACACAAACTTCGTTACACAAATATCGTTACACAAATATCGTTACACAAACATCGCTACACAAACATCTCTACACAAACATCGCTCACACAAACATCGCTCACACAAACATCGCTACACAAACATCTCTACACAACATCGCTCACACAAACATCGCTCACGCAAACATCGCTCACACAAACATCGCTCACACAAACATCGCTCACACAAACATCGCTCACACAAACATCGCTCACACAAACATCTCTACACAAACATCGCTACACAAACATCGCTACACGAACATCGCTGACACCAACTTCGCGTTTCGTAGTCAATTAAGGAATGGTGGTTTTACGTCCTGACAAAACAAAGTTGGTGGGTAAGGGAGTTATTTTTTAGCGCATTTTCGAGAAGTCGAATGCGCTATTGCACCCGTTTTGTCCGTCCGTCCGTCTGTCATCACCCTAGATCACAGCATCCATAAGTCCTAGACCCATGATGTATATATGTTTTTTGTGTGTCCTGACCTGCCATTTGTGCATCAACACTCAGTTACTCGATCCGTTAAAAAACCTCGTTAAAACTACCAAAAAACTTTGCGAATCGAGAGGTAACACTGGCGCAGGGAACGGCCGCCATTGCCGGAAGTCGAATACATCGTTTTTTGTTGACGTCATTAGAATATGTGTAAAAGTTTAGAGAGTTTTACGTCATCATTTGTGGTGACTTGCAGTTAGATTAAAGAGAAAATAAAAATTTTTAAAATGTAAAGACATGACTTTTAAATAAAAAAAATGTCAGGTATATTCATTACACAAGAAAATTAATAAAAATATGTCTAAAATCTAAACACAATTACTGATAACTACATAATGCTGATATCTAACATAAGTACTGAGACATAATACGAAAATGCGCTAACACGTCCTGAGTCCAAAAGGGACCAGGCTTAACATGATTTTTTTTAAATTCTCTAATAATCATAAAGATAAACTAGATGACTGCTTTGATTGTTAGATGGATGTCTACTCACCAGTAGGGCTGTCAATTTTTAAAAAAATGCTGCCCGGGTACCCGTCCAAATTTTGAACGGGTACCCGGGTTACCCGTTCAAAACATCGCATAATTTTCACCGTCATACAGTTATACTATGGAACCTAGCCACCTTCCTTGCCCTTATTTCTAATTAACCACACGACCGACGACTAACAGTGACGTCACGTGATTTTGGCTGATTTATACCCCGCCAATGTCACAAAAACTTAGAACCTCCTTAGAACAAAGATTTGCAGCCGCCGCCCCCTCCCCTATAATAGCTGTACCTCCTTTTTGAAAATGAGCATTTGTGAAATAACTTTATTGTCACTTAAGTTTGTATTTAATGTGAAGTTGAACTCTATTAAATCGATACCCGTGTAAATCGTCAATAAATAAATTGTAAGCATTCAAGTTTTTAAGTGGAACTTTCATTTTAAGTTGCACGTTTTGATGTGACGTCACATTTCTAAAACACACATGTCACAAATGTATGATCGCCTCCTCCGTAGGTGCTAAACGTAATTTTTATTTTATTGTACAGTTAGTAACTAATTTATTGACTTTAAAAAAATAACACATTTTGGTGTTGTTGTTTTTTTAAATGAGGCACTCGTGTTAACGAACACGCAAAACACAATCTAATGGGGGGGGGAGTGGGGGGAGATAAACAACGTATACAATCGGAAATCCTATGTCGGCGTATTTCAAAGTAACTTTTATTAACAAAACCAAACACGGCCTCATTTATCTCAATGCAGTCCCGCCCCACGGCCGACGACTTACCCATTTGAAATTGTTAGTAACTGATTATTTTATTAACTTTAAATACTGACAACCTTGTACATCAGTTTTCTAGGTCAACACGTGTTAATTCACACAAGAAGCACAAGCGAATGCAAGGGGTGTGGGTTATATGAATGAAGGGAGGAGGGAGGGGGTAGATAAATAACATTAGCTAGTATCAATCAGCGTATTTCAAATCGAAGTTACTGTCACAGAAGGAATTTTTTTTACTAACAAACGCCGCTTTTATCTCTAACTTTATTATTTTTGGCTGAGGACTTTTATTTTCCTTACCTATATGATTATTTTTAAAGCGCGAAAACCTTTTTGTGTTTGCGATTTCTGTCTCACGTTGAGAGAAAAAGATATATCAAAATACATTCGCCGTTGACAGATATTTCTCCTTAAATGTAATATACTGCATTTATTTCAAACAAACATTTTCATTGAAAAAAAAAAAAAAAAAAAAAAGCCGAATGGTAGCCGAAGTTTGACTTCCGTTAATATAGACATTGAAGTTACATTTTCACGGGTACCCGGGCGGAATTTTACTACCCGGGTAATCTGATGGCAACCCGGGTACCCGTTGACAGGCCTACTCACCAGCTGGTCAGCTTCTCTCTTCTGTAGACACACGATTTATTTCTGTTTATAGTAACTCTTTAATACATTTGGTGAAAGTTCTTTTCTCTTTTTGTGCCCTCACCCCACACCAATAGGATTTTCTACCATTACAGATTATCAGTATTCCTACTACTAGATCATTCCAATCTTCACTACAAACCCAGTTCTCAAACTTTACTTTCTATATTAATTGAACAACAATCTAACAACAATCAAACAACAATCTAACAACGATCTAACAACAATCTAACAATAACCTAACAACAATCTAACAACAATATTACAACAATCTAATAAGCAACAATCTAATAAGCAACAATCTAATAAACAACAATCTAACAACGATCTAACAACAATCTAACAACAACCTAACAACAATCTAACAACAATCTTACAACAATCTAATAAGCAACAATCTAACAACAATCTAATAAACAATCTAACAACAATCTAACAACAATCTAATAAACAACAATCTAACAACAATCTTACAACACTCTAATAAGCAACAATCTAATAAACAACGATCTAACAACAATATAACAACAATCTAACAACAATCTAACAACGATCTAACAACAATATAACAACAATCTAATAAACAACAATCTAACAACAATCTAATAAACAACAATCTAACAACAATCTTACAACAATATAACAACAATCTAACAACAATCTAATAAACAACAATCTAACAACAATCTAATAAACAACAATCTAACAACAATCTAATAAACAACAATCAATCTAACAACAATCTAATAAACAACAATCTAACAACAATCTAATAAACAACAATCTAACAACAATCTTACAACAATCTAATAAGCAACAATCTAATAAACAACAATCTAACAACAATCTAACAACAACATAACAACAATCTAACAACAATCTTACAACAATGTAATAAGCAACAATCTAATAAACAACAATCTAACAACAATCTTACAACAATCTAATAAGCAACAATCTAATAAACAACAATCTAAAAACAATCTAACAATAATCGAACAACAATGTAACAACAATCTTACAACAATCTAATCAACAACAATATAACAACGATCTAACAACAATCTAACAACAATCAAACAACAATGTAACAACAATCTTACAACAATCTAATCAACAACAATATAACAACAATCTAACAACAATCTAACAACAATCAAACAACAATGTAACAACAATCTTACAACAATCTAATCAACAACAATATAACAACGATCTTACAACAATCCAATAAACAACAATCTAACAACAGTCTAACATAAGTCCAGATGCTTGCTGTGGTATTGTGGTCTATAAATTATACAGATATTATTATTACACGAGCCACAAAGCTTGAACAAAGCCTTTCCGCTTTCGATCATTAGCATGTTGTCTAGGAGTAAAGTAGTGACTTGCAGGAGTGACACACTTCAAGATGGGAACACAGTACTCAATGATGACAAAAATAGAGCTCAAAAAATTATTTTAATATCCGCGTAAATTTGTTCAATATGTAAATGAGCTTTAATTTTTCTCCGCTAGTGATTGGCTGTAAGAGTTCTACGAGTTTGAGGAACCAATCGCTATTGATGCCCTTTATTATTATAGATTGTTATTATTATTACTAATTTATTATTATTAGACTAATGGCTACTTTGTGTAGGTTCTGTTGTTGGGTAGTTTAAATTTTGGTGTTTTACTTTTTTTTTTTATATTATTTTTTTTTTTTGACGTATGATTCCTTTTGTGGAAGTCTGAATACTGGATGGATGGAGGACTGAGATATGGGACAATACGTCTATATTGAGTTAATTAATGATCGCATGCATAGGCTGATGAAGCAATGTGTAGCAGTGTAGTCTATCAATTGAATAAACAGCTGCCTCATAATTTTCCCTACCCATCTTCAGACTCGTTAGTCTCCAGTGGTCAGTATTCCACAACGCTTGA
Source organism: Radix auricularia (assembly GCA_002072015.1). Taxonomy (NCBI): domain Eukaryota; kingdom Metazoa; phylum Mollusca; class Gastropoda; family Lymnaeidae; genus Radix; species Radix auricularia. Next base: position 106,473 of record MUZC01004624.1, on the reverse strand, counting down.
ATCCCACACAACCGTCCACTAAGATGACCCACGACTAACATCATCTACGAGTTAACGGTCATCCTTTGGGTCAGTCCATGGTCTGAATCCGTCCAGGTCTCAGTTTCACATCAGGCGTCGAGAGCAGACCACAGACGACGAGGACCGTATCGATTCCGCCATAAGTTGTATAACCAAAAGAGTCCACTGGGATGTGCCGGGCGCGCTATGAGAATCTCATATGTTAAGTGCATGTGGGTTAAATCTAACATAAAGCTTTCAAAGAGTTGTGTTGTATTTTAGAATAAATTTGTGTAGCTGATGGGCCATCTCAGTGGGCGAGAGCGTTCAGTTAACATTGAAGGGTTTTTTTAGGCTTCTGTTTCTCGTTTTGTATCTTATAAAATAGGACCACGATATCTATTTTATGATATTTTGTATGTCTTAAGAATAACGTTTTTATGATATTGTATGTGCTAAGAATTTAAATATAGCTTTATTACTTATCTAAGTACGTACTTTATGTAAATTGTACTGATCAAGGAATTAGCCGAGACGTTTACTGTCGTATCAGTTTAATAATAAAATTCAAATTTACTGTTTTCATTAAACAATCTGTTTGTGAGTTTTGTATTTTATTCTAGTTCTATATTAACTCCGGATTCATGACAAAAATTTATGAATTAATTAAAACTTGTTATATACCACGGTCTTAAAATAAACTAAAAAGCAGAAAGTAACGTTTTGGGCAAGACTCCAAGAGTTCCTGAAGATATTTGTTTGAACGTTATTGAAAATACTGAAGAGTGTAACTAAAACAAATAATAAAAACTCGAATGAGTATTTAAAAGCTATTTCCCACAAAGAATTTCCGATTTTTTTTAATTCAAGGGAAATCATTCTAGTTTACATTTAAAATAATTCTGAGCGTTAAAAAAAAAAAAAAAAATTAAAAAATACCATCTACAAATTGCTGCTAACAATACGGGAGTCGAACGAAAAGAGATTTTTCAAAAGTTCCTTCTCCAACATTGTTCAAAATATTATTAGTTATCGTTTGGCTTTTGTTTTAACGCGATAGCTGTTATGGTTGGCGAAAATTGGACAAATTACTTATATTTTTTCTTTTTTTTTTCTCCAGGAAATCCAGCAAACCTTTTCGGTATTTTTTGGCCCGTGCACATCCTTGTGACCTCTTTCACACATTAGCAGAAGACCCGAACTCTCTGTCTGGTATGGTTCAGGAGAAGTTGCTGTTCAAATGTCGAACAGACAGGATGTACATTTCAAATGTATAAACGCAATTTTTCCCATGAGGAAATCGCGTTAAAAGGTTTGATATTTGATGGGAACTGGCGAAATTCTAATAGAAGGCAAGCACTTGCATCGTTAGGAAAATTGCCATGCAAGTTTCAAAACCATCTACTTTAGTTGAAGATGATGCAAGTGTTGTCCAATGATTCGACACCTAAAGGGTATTCACCCCAAGGCTTCGCCGTCGAAAGACAAAATATGTTTATTTTAGGGCTGCAGAAATTATCGATTAATTTATCGATTAATCGGTAAAAGTTTTTATCGATTAAAATTATTTTAATCGATATAATAGCGATTAAATTAAAGAAATTGTTTTCAATTTTTTTTTAATTTATTAATAAATAATTAGCTAATTATTAATAATAATTTATTTATTTTTTTACGTACAAACTTCTCCATTTAAAAAAAAAATATTTTAAAGTGAAACTTTAAAATAAGCTCTTCTATAAGGAAAATGATATTTTAAAAAATTAAACAATGTTTTTACTTAATTAATAATAAGAAAATTTAAATTCATTCACATGAAATAGAACTACTTATATTCAAATATAGCTCTATCTCCTATCAATATTATTTTGTAAAAATTAAATACTTAAATTATGGGCATTTTAAAAAAATGCTGAAAAGGGCACAAAATGTGAAGGAGAACAACATAGTGAAAAAGTTATAATGAGGTCTTTGAACTAATTCATAACTTTTGAACAGCTTGTGATAAAAAGATGAACTTTATATTTTAGCTTTAATCAAAATTATCGATTAATTAATCGGTAAATTTTCAAAAGTTAACGATTAGATTAAAATTAATCGATAACAGCTCTAGTTGATTTGGATAATATTTCCAAAAACTGATCCATGTCCTACTACATGACTAGTCCTAACCTAATCAATGTCCTACTGAACTGTTAGCCCTAACATAATCCATATCCTACTTTATGGCTAGTCCTAACATAATCCATGTCCTACTGAACTGTTAGCCCTAACATAATCCATGTCCTACTGAACTGTTAGCCCTAACAAAATCCATGTCCTACTGAACTGTTAGCACTAACATAATCCATGTCCTACTGAACTGTTAGCACTAACATATTCCATGTCCTACTGTATGGCTAGTCCTGCTGTAATAAAGGCGCTACTGAAAGTGATGTAATAATCAAACGGTGCCTGACATTTTGGCGCCGTCGTTTTGGTGCGACCGTTTTGGCACCGCCGTTTTGGTGCGACCCTTATGTCACAGGTCATTTTGGCGCACAGATGGCCTAGGCCATTATCTACCTTTCTGCCTAATCATGCGTACGCTTCACATTTATTAAAGTACCCGAGTGTTCTAGACTAAAATCATAAGTTAAGTAGAGTTTCATAAATATTACATATATTATCATTCTGTTAAACCAGTGAAATGGAAAATGTTAAATCGAAGCGTGGTAAAGAAAAGTTGAATCACAACAGATACCAGAATCATGACAATTGTTGAGAGTTACAGAGAACGAAACATCATCTAGTATCTTAGAGGACTTGCCAATATGTTTTTGATGTCTTAATATACAAGGACTTTCGGAAGAATTATTTAAGGTACAAGATTAGACAGGATTCATTAGCTATTAATAAGTTGTTATAAGTTGATTATTTTGCACTTGCTAAAGGTAATATATTGCATGGGCTAGTAACTCGTTAAACGTTTCTGAATTTATATATTTTGCATTCTCTTTATTAAATGTTATTAACCGATAAGTTAAATAAAAGTTATTTTTAAATGGCGCCAAAATGTCCTGCGCCAAAACGGTCGCGCCAAAACGGCGGCGCCGAAACGTCCGGCTTCCAATCATAATAACAACACATCACAGTTAAAAGTTGTTGATATCCTCTTAAAGTTCAAAGTAAAACTGTTTCAGAGAAAGCAAAAGAAGCTAATCCTGATGTGTTGACAAACAATAAGGTGTAAAAAGATATAGTCTAATACAAATTATAAGTAAACACGAGATGATGTGTATATAGACTGTAGTCACAATATAAATGGGCTAAAGACAGGATCTTTAACAAAAAGGAGCAAATAATAACGGTAGAGACATAAAATGGTAATTAGAATTAATTTAATCAGATTAAAGACACACAATAACTAGACTAAAGACATACAATAACTAGACTAAAGACACACAATAACTAAAGACACACAATAACTAGACTAAAGACACACAATAACTAGACTAAAGACACACAATAACTAGACTAAAGACACACAATAACTAGACTAAAGACACACAATATCTAGACTAAAGACCAAATAACTAGACCAAAGACACAATAAAACAAAATGAAAGACCTAGAAAGGTACAGCAAACACAATGTATGTAGGTGACAATCGACAGAATACAATTAGTCAGAAGAAAACTTTTAAGTAGACAGAAGACATGATGTAAGTAGACAGAATACATAATGTAAGTAGACAGAAGACATAAAGTAAGTAGACTGAGGACATAAAGTAAGTAGACAGAAGACATAATGTAAGTAGACAGAAGACATAATGTAAGTAGACAGAAGTCATAAAGTAAGTAGACAGAAGACATAATGTAAGTAGACAGAAGACATAGTGTAAGCAGACAGAAGACATAATCTAAGCAGACAGAAGACATAATGTAAGTAGACAGAAGACATCATGTAAGTAGACAGAAGACATAATGTAAGTAGACAGAAGACATAATCTGAGTAGACAGAAGACATAATCTAAGCAGACAGAAGACATAAAGTAAGTAGACAGAAGACATAATGTAAGTAGACAGAAGACATCATGTAAGTAGACAGAAGACATAAAGTAAGTAGACAGAAGACATAATCATAATGTAAGTAGACAGAAGACATAATGTAAGTCGTAAGGTGACAGAAGACATAATGTAAGTAGACAGAAGACATCAAGACCTATTCCTGAGATTAGAACATCCCCCACACAGGGTGACACAATAGACAGACGGAGATTTTATCTAGAGGGCATGAACGAGGTTCCAGGGTATGGTGAGACAGATTGACGTATTTAGGAAACAGCACTTTCGAAATAGAGTGAATTGGTGGGGGTGTGGCTAATGGAGTGCCAATCTTACGTCATGGCTTAAAACTAATCTCTTGACCCTAGACAGACATCAATTTTGTCTATACTGCGCTATTCAAAAATTAAAAGTATAAAAGAGTAAATACGAAAACATTTTTGTTTCAAATGGAGAAACATTAAATCAGTTTGTTTTTTTAAGCAAATGTAGTCGTTGTGTATATGTTTACAATAGAAGTAGTTGTTATGTTACAATATAGTTAGTCGTTATGTGAATGTTTACAATAGAGGTAGACGTTATGTGAATGTTTACAATAGAAGTTGTTATGTTACAATATAATTAGTCGTTATGTGTATGTTTACAATAGAGGTAGTCGTTATGTGAATGTTTACCTAAGATAATATTGGGTAGGTCTGTAATACCTAAGATAATATTGGGTAGGTCTGTAATACCTAAGATAATATTGGTAGGTCTGTAATACCTAAGATAATATTGGGTAGGTCTGTAATACCTAAGATAATATTGGGTAGGTCTGTAATACCTGATATAATATTGGGTAGGTCTGTAATACCTAAGATAATATTGGGTAGGTCTGTAATACCTGAGATAATATTGGGTAGGTCTGTAATACCTAAGATAATATTGGGTAGGTCTGTAATACCTAAGATAATATTGGGTAGGTCTGTTATACTTAAGATAATATTGGGTAGGTCTGTAATACCTAAGATAATATTGGGTAGGTCTGTAATATCTAAGATAATATTGGGTAGGTCTGTAATACCTACGATAATATTGGGTAGGTCTGTAATACCTACGATAATATTGGGTGGGTCTGTAATACCTAAGATAATATTGGGTAGGTCTGTAATACCAAAGATAATATTGAGTAGGTCTTAAAAGTGTCTTGGTTGGATTAGACTTTGGTCATTAGTTTTTCTTTGCACTATTCGGTTTAAATTATTCTCACAAATTTGTGGCTGTCTAGACTTGTAAATGAAACTACGCATTTTAAGTGATCATTACCCGTTCAAAAACCTTTACTAAAAAAAAATAATTTTACAAATATGAGAAATACTTTTATTTGAATTATGGTTTGAATTTCACATTGAAGTTCGTAAAATCTTCATTCATCCCCGAAAATCGTATTTTTCTATTTAATCATCGTCATATTCAAACTTCAGTAGTAATAATTATTTATAGGACCCACCATATGTAACGCGTGAAAAAAAAAAACGCCAACACGGTATATCCAACAGATTCCAAAGATCGCTGTATCAAATATGTGTGTTGATTTAAAGACCTGGCCTCCCCCTTCCCCCCCATCTGGTCTAACGTGGACTTTTAGCAATAACAACACACCGGCCATTAGCAGCGAGCTTGTGGGGACGGTGTCCAAGCAGACTGAAGTTCATCTGGAATTTAAGTACTATTCATTTCATTGGATCTTACAGGAAATCATTCCAGCACGAGTCAAGATTTCGGCAAGTTAAAACTTGAGCTGATTGAAAATTATTTTTTTAAAGTATTTTAAGTATGGCATCTGTCCGTCTACGAAAGACGATAGATTTATCTTAATTATTTGCAGCTCTTGGTGTGGCTGATGAGACCAATCCTTGAGTGGCAGTCTCTTCTGCATTTTACACACACGAATGTAGTTGGGAAGTGTTGCCTGGCCTTTCTCCTCGCTCTTTTTCCAACTGCTTCTTCCCTAGATTGCTCCTCTGCTCTCAGTGAACCTTCTTTCACTATAGCCCGCCATGTGGTTCTATCCTCTGCCAGGTTTTCCCAGTTTTGTATATCAATGTTGGCCACTTTCATGTCTCTCCTGCATATGCCCATGTATCTGAGACATGGCCGACCAACCGACCTTTTCTCAGTTGCCAGCTCGCTGTACAGCACATCCTTGGGTATGCGACCAGTTTGCATTCTCTTGACGTGTCCAAGCAAGCGGAGGCGTCTTTGGCTTAATATGGCTGGAATGCTGCTCATGCTTGCTTAAGCCAGGAACTCTGTGTTGGGGACTTTCTCTTGCCATTTGTTGTCAAGGATGCGGCGCAGGCATCTGAGTGAGGTGGAAGCTATTTGGCCTTCTTTCATGCCTGGTATAAGTGGTCCATGACTCGCATCCATAGAGGAGCGTGCTCAGTACGCAGGCCTTGTATACTTGCAGCTTAGTCCTTGATGTGAGTTTGGCATTGGACCAGACTCTTTTGTACAGTCTAGCCATAACAGTTGCTGCCTTCCCTATCGTACCGCTGATCTCATCTTCCAGTGAGAGGGTGCTCGAGATTTTTTTATACCAGATATGTAAAACTGTCAACAACATCCAGATTGCAGTCGTCTATAGTGATAGTTGGGAGGGAGGCAGCATCCTGTGCCATAATGTTGGTTTTCTTTATGCTAATGGTCAGGCCAAAATCTTTGCAGGCAGCGGAGAAGCTGGATACAAGGTTCTGCAGTCCGTCTGCTGTGTGAGATATTAATGCAGCATCGTCTGCAAATAAGAGCTCGCGCAGCAAAATCTTCCTCATTTAGGACTTTGCTCTAAGTCGGGAAATATTAAATAATCTCCCATCAGCTCTTGTGTGTATGTAGATCCCCTCGCAGTTGTCCTTGAAGGCATATTGGAGTAAGATGGAAAAGAATATTGCAAACAGAGTAGGTGCCAACACGCAGCCTTGCTTTACTCCACTACTTACTTGGAAAGCTTCAGATGTGGCACTGTTATAACACACTGTGCCCTGCATGTTTTCATGGAATTGCTTGATGATGTTAAGCAGATGTATAGGGCAGCCTATTTTTACCAAGATCTGGAAAAGGCCGCATCTGCTGACAAGATCAAAAGCTTTAGTTAGGTCGACAAATATGGGAATCTGGATCTTTATGTTTGGTCCTAGATTGTTTTGTGTGTTTGTAAATCTTCATCTCAGCTCCTTTAAAGAAATCTGTTTATCTGTTTTTATGTCTGTCTGTCGTGGTCCCGCGGGAAAAAAAAACAGAAGTCAAAAATGACCCACTTCTCATTATCCTATCAAGCTACAATTTTGTAGCATGTGTAGCGGTCTGCTATAGTCGACATCCACGAGTCACTGGAGTTTCACTTTAGCCCTCTGTGTCACAGGGGTCTGTCACGCGGTGCGTAAATTGGTGCCAATAGCTTGTGAAAAAATATATATAACAAATATAGCACATGGTACAGACGAGCAGCTCATGATACAGACGCGCAGCTCATACCCATGTTAAAGAACCGTTCTCTCAGTAAATAACTTTTTTTTTTTTTTTNAATAATTTGGGGCCCCGAAGCACTCTCTGCTCGCCCCCCCCATCCCCGACCCCCCCCCCCACACCCTAACCCCACACCCATCCCGTCCCACCCACCAATAGTCCCTGGCCAAATTGAATTCCGTCATGTGAGGTCCCCCGTGGGCAGACTGGGAGACCGGCCCTGAGTGGAGACTCGTACAGGCACGGATTCAATTGAGTCTTACGCTTGTTGTCTGGGGTGACGTCATTAGCATTGTTGGTGTTGTTGTCTCCAGGAGAGGATTTGGCCCCGGGGAACAGGGGCGGGGTGTGAAGTGGTGGCAAGGAGGTGTGAGGGTGATGTACAGATGGTGTGATGTTAGTGAGGAGATGGGGAGGATGGCGGTTTACAGTTGGTGAGATGTTAGAGTAAGGATGGTGAGATGGTAGAGTAAGGATGGTGAGATGGTAGAGTAAGGATGGTGAGATGGTAGAGTAAGGATGGTGAGATGGTATCGTGCAGATGTTGTGATGTTAGTGGGGAGATGGGGAGATGGCGGTTTACAGTTGGTGAAATGTTAGAGTAAAGATGGTGAGATGTTAGAGTAAGAATGGTGTGATGGTGGTATTGATGGAGTTAACTGAGGGGTAAAAGAGGAATAGATGAGTATATAAACTGTGCAACGTTGTTCATGTTGTTTTATTAATAAAAAATATCTAAAACGTACTCCTAAATAATACGTATTATTTTTTTTTTTACACAAACTTGGCGCTAGAAAAACCAAGATTTTTTTAAAAACAATAAATTAATTTATATCACTAAAAATGTCGGTCTAAATGAGGAAATAAACAATAATTTTATGTTACGTCTTGGGTGTTGTGTTATATGTTGCGTTTGAGTGTTGTGTGCTGCGTCTTGATTGTTTCATGTTGCGTCTTCAGTGTTGTGTTGTGTGTTGCGTCTTGAGTGTTGTGTTGTGTGTTGAGTCTTCAGTGTTGTGTTGTGTGTTGCGTCTTGAGTGTTGTGTTGTATGTTGCGTCTTCAGTGTTGTGTTGTGTGTTGCGTCTTCAGTGTTGTGTTGTGTGTTTTGCGAGTTGAGGTTCACTCGGTGGGCCCAAAGATGTGAGTATCACGTCGTTTTGAGGCAGCAAATAACTAATAGCAATCTTGGAAGTTGGTTGAATCCAATGTGACATAACCTTTGTATTGTCATTAGGACTTTTGCTTGTCTTAAGATAATTTTACATTCTTCCGATGTTGTGTGTCTTGTTTGGTATCGACATTCATCCACTAATGAATTGTGAATGAGTAGATTTTGCAATAAAAACATACGACTTGCATCTTCAGCTCTTCTCAATAGGGAGCTTTTGATAGCTTAGAGACAAACGTTGTTTTTTTTTTTTTAAAGATGAAATGAACATTTATCTAATTATAATTATGTGACTGTTATGTGAACCGTAATGTCATTTATGTGGTTGTTGCGATATGAATGTTTATTTAATACTTATATGTGTGTTATTATCTTTATGTAAAGCGCTTTGAGATATTGTCCTCATAACAGTATATGAACTATCATTTTATTATTATGTATTATTGTTATGTCCACACTGTTATAGTCCTTTCAAATGCCCAGTTAACCAAGTGCCTCAAGATTAATTTAATGATTGTCTAGGGTTCAACTGCCCATTTGACCTAGAACCTCAAGGTTAACTTAATGGTTGTCTAGGGGTCAACTGCCCAGTTGACCTAGAGCCTCAAGGTTAGCTTAATGATTGTCTCGGGTTCAACTGCCCAGTTGACCTAGAACCTCAAGGTTAACTTAATGATTGTCTAGGGTTCAACTGCCATGTTGACCTAGAACCTCAAGGTTAACTTAATGATTGTCTAGGGTTTAACTGCCCAGTTGACCATCAACTGTCCTGACTAAAACATATCAGACGAGGCTAAAGTTCGATTTCTTCTTGTGAGAATACTGACCAGCCTCTACACCCCCACCCCCACCCCACAACCATTCCACTTCTGTTAGTTCAATTTCCTGCAGGATTGTTGAGACCATCTGACCAATACCCCCCACCCCCCGTTACGCCAATATGTGATAGGGGCGGACGCCCCAACGCGAACTAGAATGAGATGTCTGAACTAAACCTGGCCCCAGCTTTGTGAAGGATTGCTAATGTCCACTCAGACGGACTTTCGACCCTCATCTTCCCCACCCAATCTTCTTCCCTTTAATTACTCGGACCCTGGCCGGACATTCGAATCAACCATTGTCTGGACAGAAAAATCGAATCGCAACCCTTATTTAATTAGTTTTCTTTCTTTTGTTTTATAACTCTTTCTCTCACTCTCTCTCTCTCCCACACGATCTATCATTCTCGTGCTCAATCTATCTACCTATCTAGCTACAAATAAAATCAAGTAATCTTAATATTACGGTTCACAACAATTCAGGTTAAGTGCCATATAAAAGACGTCAATAGTGTATTAATTACAGATTTATAAAAAAAAAAAACATGGAAAATCTATCCATTATGGAGGAACTAAAAGTAGAACTAGAACTACATTTCTTGATATGCATAACACACAGAAGAACTGGATACTTTTAACACATGGAAAGATTGGGTACTTTTAACACATAGGAGGATTGGGTACTTTTAGCAAATAGAAAGATTGGGTACTTTTAGCACTTAGGTGGATTGGGTACTTTTAGCTCATAGAAAGATTGGGTACTTTTAACACATAGGAGGATTGAGAACTTTTAACACATAGGAAGACTGTGTAATTTTAGCACATTGGAGGAGTGGGTACCTTTAACACTTATAAAGATTGGGTACTTTTAGCACATAGAAAGATTGGGTACTTTTAGCACATAGGAAGACTGGGTACTTTTAACACATAAGAAGACTGGGTACTTTTAACACATAGGAAGACTGGGTACTTTTGACGCATAAGAAGACTGGGTACTTTTAACACATAGGAAGACTGGGTACTTTTAACCATATTTTATATATCAAAAGATTTGAAAAGAATGGTAAATGAACCTTGGTTTTCATTGATTCATCAAAAGGTTTAGAAATTATTTCTGAACATATTTGTATCTACGAAACTTATTTTCAATTCCTTTGAATATTTTTTCCCTTTCTGTCTCTTGATTTTTCAACTTGTCACTCAAATATCAAAATCAGCTGTCAAAGGTTATTTTCCAAATTAGAATTTCAATAAGTGACAGTTGTTGTTTTGACAGCTGTCTTTCCTTTGGAGGACTCCTTCTAATGGAGAGTCTGGGCATGTTGCACGGGTCAGCTGGTCAGCACTGCACTCCGTCCAGACCAAGGACCCGGTGACGTCACCTCTTTATTGTACAACCTGGCAAGTGAGGAACACTCCAATAATCATGACGTCACATAGTAGGATGCAAGAACAGCAACCCACAATCTCGCTCTGGGCATGAATTGGCTTTAAACTCATATCACACCAGCCCAACATTAAGTTGGAAGTTTACTGTAGGAACTCCTTTTAATCAGGAAACACTTACAGTACTTGGTCTCAATGAATTCAATTAATTAGAACTCGGCCTCCGTGAATAAAATTTAAATAACTTGGCCATTGCGAATTCAATTTATTAAACTTGGCCCTCGCGAATTTCAATTATAGAACCTGGCTGTAGTAAAGTGAATTTATATCTTTTCTTAACTGTTACAGGTGCTCCTTCTATACAGAAGATTATTGCGTCCTAAAATCTGTGTCCGCATTCTTATTAGAATTTTTAATGTTGACAAAGTGTTTGCTTTTCATAGTTTCTTCTGGCAACCCATCACATGCCTGAATTCCGGACGGGGAGAACGAGAATTTGTATGTGTTGGTTCTTGTGTTTGTTCTTGTGTTTGTTCTTGTGTTTGTTCTTGTGTTTATTCTTGTGTTTGTTCTTGTGTTTGTTCTTGTGTTTGTTCTTGTGTTTGTTCTTGCGTATGGAATAAGAAAGGTGTTTTTATCCTTATGTCTATTTGAGGGTAGTGTTAAGTTATCTTTGTGTTGCATTTCTAAATTAGAATTAATTGCCTAATATATTATTGCTATTTTACTCTTGGTTCTTCTATCATCGAGTGATTCAAGGTTTAATGATTTAACTAATGGTGTTGTCCTTGTCAGTTCTTGCAGACAGTACATCAATATAACCAAGTGACCTATTTGTAAGAGGTTACTATAATAATTTGACATACCATTAATATAATTAAATGATTGGCTGGAATGTAATTCAAAAAGTAAATTGATATAGTTTAAAGGTCATTATTGTGATCAAGTAAAGTGTTTCTCTGTCATAAATGAAATAAATTGACATGCTGGTGGGTTATAAATGTAATAAATTGACATGCTGGTGGGTTATAAATGTAATAAATTGACATGCTGTTGGGTTATAAATGTAATAAATTGACATGCTTGTTGGTCATAAATGTAATAAATTGACATGCTGGTTGGTCATAAATGTAATAAATTGACATGCTTGTTGGTCATAAATGTAATAAATTGACATGCTTGTTGTTCATTTATATAATGAAGACAAAGAATAATTGCATTTTTAGTTCCTTTAGAAAATATCTATATCAATAATTAACCCAATGATTTTTTGTTGACAATATTGACATATATATTACTGAAACATCTCACACTTAAGACATACTTCACACATACACCGTATACCACACACATGACACACACACATTTTGTTTTGAGATGTAGAACCGAATCACGTTAATGAAACCACGCACACAGCACAAACACAGCTAACACACACATTTCAAACACGACTTTCATCACATAAACGACACATGTATTTCATGATCACATCACATACACGTCACACACACGTCACATATACATCACACATGCAGTACTTTCCCATCACATACACATCACGCACACAATGCATACACTTCACATACACATAAACATCACATACACATCAAATACACAATACATACACATCACATACACATCTCCAACACATAACATACAAGTCACATCAGTGTCACTTCTACCAGAAGAGAATCTTAAATTCCGCTGAAACGTGTCTAAGACTTACTTCCTGTGGTCACAACAGCCTCGTTCTGGAACATTGACTGTAGTCAAGGCTCTCTGAAACACCACTAATGATCAGTTACCATGGCAACGCTGACCTCTCCGGCACTATGGTCGTTAACTGGAGTGGGGATCGGGATGGGGCGAGGGTGGAAGTAGTATTTCTGGATGCTTCTGCCTAATGTTATAGTAGAGGTCGGGTGTTACTGTCTGATGTTACAGTAGAGGTCGGGTGTTACTGTCTGATTTTACAGTAGGGGTTGGGTGTTACTGTCTGATTTTACAGTAGGGGTCGGGTGTTACTGTCTGAAGTTACAGTAGAGGTCGGGTGTTACTTACTGTCTGATGTTACAGTAGGGGTCGGGTGTTACTGTCTGATGTTACAGTAGAGGTCGTGTGTTACTGTCTGATGTTAAGTTAAGGTCGGGTGTTACTGTCTAATGTTACAGTAGAAGTTGGGTGTTACTGTCTAATGTTACAGTAAAGGTCAGGTGTTACTGTCTGATGTTACAGTAAAGGTCGGGTGTTACTGTCTAATGTTACAGTAGAAGTTGGGTGTTACTGTCTGATGTTACAGTAGAAGTCGGATGTTTTCAGTGGCTTCTTAGTGGCAATGTCAATGGAACAACCTTGAATGAATGGAACTGAAAATCCTACATGTGGAAGAAAATCAGCAGTCCCGAGCCTGCGCTCTTCATGGGGCTTCCCGGAAAACCCCCTCAGCCTTCTAGCCCCCTAAGGGACGTAAAGACTGAGAAGCACCCCCGGAGCGGTCGCTGCTACAAGCGGCCGCCTGGGCGTCCAGGACACTAGGTCGAAAACGCCTCCCACTAAAGTGTGCCTCCCGAGGGAGGTGTGGAATTTCCTAATGTGACTCGCTATCAACATAGTATCACTTTGGCGCCACCACGGCAAAGCTTACGAGTCTCTATAGTTTAGATCGCCGCAAAGCGTGGGATCATCACTGACCTTGAACTTGAACTTGAACTATCCCTTAACCCGATGCTGGGTCGTTGGGGCACCATTTTGAGCTGCGCACTAACTCATGCCAAGTGTCACGGTTCTGAGCTGCCTTCTGGGAATCGCTAAATGAAAGGCCGGTCAACTCTTTGATGTTGTCCTCCCAACTCTTCCTTGGTCTGCCTCTTTTCCTTCTTCCCTGGACTGTGCCTTGCAATATCGTCTTTGAGAGACCTCCAGATCTTGACACGTGTCCGTACCATCGTAGTTTCCTCTTTTTAATTGAGGTGAGAAGGTCCTCATAAGGGCCAATGACAGCACTTATTTTGTCGCGGACCGCTTTGTTCGTGATGTGCGCCGTGTAGGAGATGTTTAATACCTTTCGAAAACATCTCATCTCAAGCGCACTAATTCTTTTTTGGAGGTCTGCGGTGAGCGTCCAAGCCTCACAACCATAGAGGAAGACTGACATCGCCAGAGAGCGCATTAGTCGAATCTTTGATCTCAGGGAGAGCTTCTTGCTTTGCCAGATGTTTTTCAGTTTGCTTAGTGCAGCAGTTGTTTGGGCCGTTCTGGCAAGAATTTCTGGTTTTGAGCCTTCATCGGATATTACAGCCCCTAGATATTTGAAGGTAGGGACCTCCTCGAGTTTTTGACCGTTTATCCGTATTTCACTTGTGAAATTCTTATTTGCCATGACCTTGGTCTTTTCTGCATTAATTTCCATGCCATAGGCCTTCGACGTCTTCTCTAGCTTTGCAAGGAATTCTTTTAGTTCGTCCTCGCTGCCAGCTAGGCCGTCTATGTCATCGGCGAAGCGTAAGTTAGTTATGATCCTTCCTCCGATGCTGACCGTTCCGACATGGTCTTCGAGCACATCAGTCATAATTCTTTCTAGGAAGAGGTTGAAGAGGATGGGGGAGAGTAAACACCCTTGTCTAACACCAACAGTGGTCTTGAACCAATCTCCCAGCTTGCTGTTGTAGAGTACTGCGCTGGATGCTCTGTTGTATAGGTTCTTGATCACAGTAATGAGGTTGGCGTTAATATTGTACTTGTGCATGGTTGCCCACAGTGCTGCATGCCACACTCTGTCAAACGCCTTTTTGAAGTCTATGAAGACATGAAAGAGGTCCCTCTGGTGTTGCAGATGTTTTTCACAGAGCACTCGCAAGTTGAAGATCTGCTCTGTTGTGCTCCTTCCTGCTCTGAAGCCTGCTTGTTCTTCTGCAATGATCTGCTCTGCTTGTGGTTTTAGTCTGTTTAGTATTACCATGAGCATGACTTTGCTGGGGTGACTGATCAGGCTAATTGTGCGGTAGTTCTGACACAATTGTAGATTACCCTTCTTTGGGAGCGTTATAACCAGCGATTGAGTCCAGGGTGTTGGCCATTCTCCTGTCTGCCAGATCTTGTTGCACATGCTAGTTAGAATGTTTATTACTGGGTCACCTCCTGCTTGAATCAGTTCACCTGGGATGTTGTCTGCTCCAGCCGATTTCCCCTTTTTCAGCTTTCGCACAGCAAGCTCCACCTCATCACGGAGAATGTAATGCATGTCCATGTTAGATGACGTTGGGCAATTGAGCACTGATTCGTCGCCCTTTGAGTCTTCATTGTATAGCTCAGAACAGTATTCGGTCCATCTTTTTATTATTTCTTGTTCTTCTGTAATACATTTCTCAGATTTATCTTGAATTGTTGAGATGCGACCTTGCTTGGTGGATGTCAGATCTTTGACAATCTTGTAAGCCTTTTTTGAGTTGTTTCTCTGTAGATTATCATCGATGTCTGAGCATTGTTGTTCTATCCAGTTTGTTTTTGCTTTATTCATTTCTTTCCTGATCTTTTTGTTGATTGTTCTGTATTTGATTGCTCCTTCTGCAGTATTCTTTACGTTCTTAAGTTTTCTTCTTTCATCGCACATCTCTAGGATATAAGTGGAGACCCATGGTTTTTTTATGGCATGTTTTTTGCCAAGTATATCTTTTGCTGTCTCAATTATTGTGGTATTGAAGGTATCAGTGATTAGATCTATGTCCATATCCTTTTCCGATTCACAAAGTGTGGTCAGTGGAGCAAATTTCCCTCCAATTTTTGCCCTGAACGCCTCTGCGATTACCGGATCTTTCAATTTTTCAAGGTCGAAGCGTAATCGTGTATTGCTTTGTTTTGCTATCCTTTTCAGGTGTAGATGGAAAGTCATCAGCACCAGGTTATGGTCGCTGCCGATATCCGCTCCAGGGAAGCTTCTAGTATTAGCTGCTTTAATGCATGATTTAAATCGTCTTTTGACCAGTATGTAGTCTATTTGGTTACTATGTTCCCCGCCTGGGCTGTGCCAAGTCCATATTCTGGATTTTTTATGGTGACCAATTGTGTTAGCTAGAAGGAGGTTGTTGTATCGTGCAAATTCGAGGAGTCGAAGCCCTCTATCGTTGGTCAGGTCATTGCAAGAGTGTCCGCAAGTATCTGCCCAGTTGGTACATACATCTACTCCAATCTTCGCATTCCAGTCACCTTGGACGACGATAATATCTTTCTTTGGTGT